>PCFV01000422.1:0-27471 GCA_002812785.1 Phytophthora litchii | reverse complement strand
TAGACTAATTACTGTAGGCAGTGTAGCGGAAATAAGACGAGAATGGCAGCCACTTTCTGCGTGATGCTCAAGATTCCGTGTAGTCATCACATAGGTAACCAGCCAGTGGATTGATAATCCGGGATTCTCGAAGTAACAGGCTTCCCACACACCACCAGGCCATGCTACCATTAATAATCCAGTGCAGGACTATCACCGCACACTGAAGTTGGCGAACAGTCGATCGTGAGCAACTCCTATGTTGAGATGTTAAAGCTTTTAGATAAGTCACACGTTGGATATTTAGCAGAGAAAACAAGTTTCGCCTGCATCACTAAGGAGTCATCACGAATTAAGGCAGCGATACAACATTATCAAAGCTCGCGGGAATCTTACGCGATTACCCTTCTTTTTATTGGGAATATGGCTCCCAAATTGGTGCAAGCTACACATTCTTTTGCCCACCTGTGATTTTTAGTGGAATGGTCAATCCAACTGATGGTGGACAAAACTGATCAACTTCGTTTCAAACTCGTGTTATCGAGTTCTCGTGACATATTTGAATGTGCCGATGATATTGCTAATATTTAGCACCACAACGGTAGACACCATCACACAAATAAACTTTCAAACAAAAAGAAGAGTTTGCAGTTGACAATATTAATTTACTGATCAAGTTCGGTCATACCATTCGGATGCGATTGGAAGGTATGCCTATCGATGGCTGAATCGTTGATGTTAGTACCAGAGTATGTCAGTGTCAATTTCACTTTAAGTACAATGGGTGCCCACATGTAATCGAAGCCACGATAATAATTGGCCTTCTTTGTCCTAGGATGCCGGATCCAGTTCGTAAATTTATGTGTTGTGATAAGCGTGCTAGGCGACGAACTAATCGGCAGAAACATGGAACTCTCCTGTCCATCCAACTGTACAGTGAAAACAACCTTGAAAATGTACGTTCGAAATGGGAGGGTTGTCTAACGTGGATACGAGTCATGAAAATTTTGGGATGAAATGAGGGACAGTGTCAGGCATAGTTTAGACCATACTCAGTCATCAAGATTGTCCGACAAATATATTCTAACCAACAAATTCGATTCTTCGGCGGTGAGTTGCCCAGACCCTCCTGGTTTTGAAACAACCAGCATCGAGTAAGAAGCTGCGCGTCCAGCTTCACTACCAACCATCCGTAGTGTTGACGCAAGCAGCACAGATCAGCCACTACTTAATGCAGATTATTGGGCAAGCAATGTCATCACAACCACACCGGAAGCTCAGAAATGTATGCAGTCGCTCCTCAGTGTCCAACCAGTTCAACAACCGCGAGCCCTGTGAGCAAACAAAACGCACCCGGTCACAGCATTCCTGAGTCCAGAGCTGAATTCTGCAGTATCCTTCCGCAACACCATTAATTATACTTCAATATAATTATCCGTGTTACAACCTCTCCTTTCAGAGCTGACGGCTACCGATGCAGTGTTAAACGGCAGTGATAACAGTGTGGATGACTTACCTACCCCATAGTGGTATGCCTCAATTTTCTGTGTTAAAAATGCTTGAACAATGTTTTAGGATAAACTCAGTTCAACCGTCTTTTGTGACATATTAAGAAGGTTCTCAGCGTACTCGTAAAGTAATCATACAAGGATAGAGTTTGTACGTGCAAATCGTGGTAAATCACCGCAGATGGCATGTCTCATGAGACATTTGTGAACAGTACCGTGAAATCGTTAAAGAGCGAAAAATGCCACCTTAGTAGCGAATAAGGTAGATTTGTATAATACAGTATAGTTAAATAGCTCGCAAGAGGGTTGAATCGTTTATCACTCACGATTTAGGGCGATTGAATGACGTCTTAACTAATTACTTACAACGACGGAACAAAATTGGTGCTCTTACCGTTCCAGACAGCGACAGCCGAGAAAGTAGTCACCAAAGGTGGTCCATCGAAACGCTGTTTTAATTTTTAACCAATTATTTTACAAATGTGCACAATGTTAGCCCAACCAGAGCATGCGCAAGTCAAGCGTTGATGCAGTGCAAAATGAAAGACTCAAAGTCCCACTGAAAATACCGCAGAGAGATACTGCTCGCTAGCTTCTTCAAATTTGTGTGCCGTAGGATGCTCAGAGAGACAACAGACTTGTCCAATGCTAGAGTAGGTCAAGTACAGAGATCCTCGCATTCACTTTGTGGATAGTTTCTTCCTTCCTCGTACGCGCGTCGTGTTAAGCTGTGAGAACCTCGTCGCCAAGAAGTGTAGAAGGACCCGCTCAACTTGCTACTCTGCTTGCAGATGGCACGCACACTGTTGGCCAAGATCGAGTCCATGTTCTCGCGAAGCGACGCGCTGCTCCAGCAGTATTTTGGCATCGTGTCCTGTTACATCCTTATCATCTTCACACCGCATCCCTATGACGCGCGCGGAATCATGTCTGGCAACTCGGCCACGCATTCAAGGCGTCGGACTTGTTGGCCCTGTTCGTCGGGTTGAGGCCGAGAAACCTTACGTTGCACTGAAATTTGGCACAACCGATGGAAAAATAAAAACCAAACACCATGCAAATCGCAAAATAGCTGCGATTTTGAAAAGAGAAACGTTGGCGTATTTAAGGTGACGAAGGCCAGCAACAGGGTAATTTTCAGACTTCGATATCAACGCATCAGTCGGCTACTCGCAACACAATGCGAGATTAGCAAGAACTTCTGGAAATATACAGATTCAAGTGGAACGGTACGAGTGATTCCTGGTTTTTGGAGTGGTCAACGCAATGCGAGGAGAAATGTTACGCATGATCAATGAATGCCAACGTATTTTAAGCAAGTATTGCATTCAACTTCGCTTTGTGTGCTTGTTGCCACTGTACAACTACGACTTCATGAATTTATGCGGCATTCGAACTTTAGTGTAGGCATTTCGAGTGGTGTCTAGACCTGTTGGAATAGCCGCATCAGAGCTTTTCATCCGCACAAGATCGAATAGCTCCCTATCTTCCACGCGCATAGAAGCGTAGTTAACAGGCAAATATATGCTTGCTTTCGTTTCTTCCATTAGTTTAAGTATGACGTCCGCGATTACTTCCAGATCAAACGGTGTATTCTCATCTAACAGCATCGAAGTGGGTGAAAGGCGGTTCCTTATCCTACTCTAACAAATTAACATTTACAATACAGCAGTATTGGAATCACCACAGTGATGCAAATAATATTGGTGTTCACGCATCGGGTGGTCTCTGACGTTGGTGCGTTTGCGTTTGCAACACGCTTAAAGTTCTTCGTAGATTATAGGATGGCTGGCCTCCGTGAAGAGAAGGCCAGTCAAACGTTCAACCTGGTGCGCTGCTGTCCCGCTATGAAACGTAGCTTGTGGTTCCCTCTTTGTCACACGAGGAGTTGATAGTGAGGGCGAAAAGGTGGCCCTTGTCACCCTGGGTGCATCGTGGGACAGGTTTGCTGCTGCATCTGTCTGGATAGCTGGTGGTGGGCTCTAAGCAGAGCGTTCATCTTCTCCACCAGGCTATTGATAAGTTCTTTTTTCTCTTAGTGATGTATTTGAATCAATGCAAGTAACTAGTTATCTTTACTTTTGATCATACGCGTGAGTATAAGGATCATTCGGTTAGCAGCGTGGGGTTCCCGCCGTAAGAAGCCTGAGGAACTTAGACTGTCGCCATGTTACAGCATCAGAGCCTTGGTAAAATGAGGGGAGGATTCGAAGTCATGGATGGAGGAAACTCTCTCTCCAATGCCAGTCATTACATAGTTTACTATAGAGGGGTAATGAATTCGACAGTTTCTGGTAGTGAAGTGGCCAAGTATGCCCAGTTTTTAAGCAGCCGGTTTTACTTCTATCCAATGAAATACAAAAAATCTGGTCAGGTTATAAAAGCGGTCATTCGCGTGGTAATTTTCGCGATTTTTGGATGGTTATACCTAGCATATGTGGCATTCAAATTAGGATAAATTATTTTCAGTATCATACAGAATATTTTCCAGGATTGTAAGGGTTAAAAAGCAATTCTGAGGCTCACAGGGATAACTACTGAAAAGGAATCGCTATTTTATACAAATCCAATTTTATTTGTATTTGTTATGCTATTATTTCCAATCGTATGCATGCCGGTTTTTATGTCGTAATCTATTTTATACGCTTAGTCATGACGGCATTATCTGTCACTGTCAGTAAATATCGGAAACTTGTCAAACGGGCATGCAACGATATTGTTTCTGCTATTCGATGGCAAGTAACACTTGAGCAGGGCATGACGTGTCTGTCACGGACCTTCCTCGCCTAGGGTCTTGAGTACCTTCAGCCTTCAGGAAAAGCGTTCGAAAAGCAGCTAAACGGCGAAAGTTTCAGTAGTCAGAATAAAAAAAACTTGTTCGTAGTGCACTAGTGCACGACGAGGTAGATCCGAAACTAAACCTCTACTTGAAATTGTTGGAGGTTTCCGCCAGCGAGTCCAACTCCAGTGTTGTCCACTTGATATCCAGACAATCCAGGTCATCACTGTAGATATCAGAATTTCGAAGTGAGCTATGATGAACATGAGTCACGCTTCTGCAGTTCCAGTTGATAAACATGTCGAACAACGTTGAGTAGGGCTCCTAAGCCAGGTTCTTCCTCAAGGTTTTGACGCGATCCGTGACATGTCTCACTTACTGTGCATTATTTCACTGAACTTGTTGCATCATTGAACTGAGCTCGACGTTCGGGAACTTATTGGGATTCACGATGGACTAATTATTAGTGCTGCTTTGGACGAGATGCTAACAGAGTGGTTACTTTTGAAGGAATATTGTTCGCGTCTTTTGCGTGATGGAGGCTCAAATATGGTCAATGCCGCCGAAAAATTAAATATAAAAATTCCTTGTCTGGCTCACCGTCTACCTTTAGTCGTCACTACTGCCTTGATTGTGATGATGAAGAAGAAGAGGGCAGGGAAATGCCACCTCGAACGGCTTAAGTGGGCAGCGAAGTTCGGAGCTCATCGTAGAGCACCACGAAAATGAACATGTTTCTGAACTTGCACGTCTGAAAGATCGTGTCAAAATAGGGGTGGGATACAAAACGCTGCGGAAACCAAAATCGTCAGTCTGAATAACGATTCAATACTTACCAATTTTTATGGACCCGTTTATCATTGCTACATAACGTTTGTAGTGCCAACAGTAACTTACGATGCCTATGATAGTTCCTATTTTACATATTATTCAAAAACATTCGTCACCCACGGATTTGTTCGCGGTACAACTGGGTATGATGGGTGAAGAATCTTACGTAGCGGAAAACGGTAGCGATGATGAACGACTACCGCAAACATATGTTGAAGCTAACCCATGAGTGATTTTCGATATCGGAAAACATCGAGCTAAATTGCTTGCTTACCTTACTACGAGCCCACGCCATTATGCTATCGCATCACAGCCGTGGTGCATGCTCGTAGGTAGAAGACCTTTGTTCTGTGTTTGTAGTGTCCATCAACTAGGTGCACACAAATCATTGTGTCTAAGTCCCAACTAGAGTGACGGTGGATAGTGGAACAGTGTCAATAATCTTTGATTGAGACATCATCAACGCGGTTTAGGATAAGTTTCCCGGACGCTACCTCATTCATATTAAACACGCGTTACCTCTCCATGATGTAGAAATGACTCGTTTTAGCGAGAGAGGTGACTGAAACTATGATATATGGCTTTCCCAACATCCCGACCTTGATCGTATCACCTCCGTAGAATCGACTAAATAGAGAAGACGGAGAGGACGAGCGATAGGGATCTTCTGTTGCAACAGGTATCTGTAATACTCGCCATCTACAAACTTTTCGCAGAAGGTCATCGTGCCAACAGTCTGCCAAGTCGGACGACCAGACCATCAAAGACTTACGGCTGAACTTGAACGTCGGTACGACACACTTCTCGTCGAGCTCCTCGTGGGTACGGCGCCACACCGATATGCGACACGTAGTCCCATGGAGCTTCACAGAAGCCTCATCCGTAAAGAGTACTCCCTCCCAGTCCTTGTTGCTAGTTTTTGCGTAGACTAAACGTTTTTTCGGTGTTTCTTTGAAAGATACGGATTCTTTCGGGCTGGGGACCAGTAGCAATCAATCCGTTTCAACCAACTTGAGGAGGCATGGTCACACTCGTGTCCTTACAAACCTCAGTAACCAGGGCCGCGGCATTGACGAAGTGGTTTGCCTTGGTCAGCCGTAGTATGCGGCATACATCATGAGCGGTTGTGGGGTGGGGATGACCGCGACGTGGTACCACGACACAGAGGTCATTCTACTTAAAGTGCGTGATGATTTCTCGGACCGTATATTGCGCTATCTTCACCTCGTGGCTGATCTTGGAGTAGATGTAGCCTTCTTCCCCTTGCTCACGCATTGACAGCGAATTCCGTGCGAGTGCTGGTAACGCACAGAGTCCATGATGAACCATTGTGATTGGTTAAATATTTTCCCTTGTCGGTATGCTGTTTTGTCTGCGGTATATCAACTCGATAGCTGGTTGTCAAGTTGTGCATAAAAACAGCATTGAAGTTGCCTGGGCGGTGGCATACTGGAGCCGCTGTAATATCAGACTGGAGCGAGTAGTAGCTACGTTCCCGTCAATATGTGCCTGACCTGGTCTGGGTCTGATCGAGAGCCAATTACATCTTCGCTACAAAATATTTGGGGATATGTGTATGGGTCAGACTTGTGTAGTGATCTGGCGCGATTTGCGAGTTTCCTGTGCTTAAATCCTTTGTCATCATTGTTCGTTCTTCAGGTGGTTGTGCTGTCCTATCTAATAGACTTTCAAAACTGCTAGTTGTATATCTCGTTGACTTGAATCCTGAAACAAGCTCTTTGGTAAGACTGAAGTAGATAGATCTGGTTAAAAGAATATTTATAATGTGAGGGGCTTCAACCACGTATTTGGCTGAAAGAGCTTTGGTTTTTGGGAAGTCATCACTTTGGAATCTCCCCGCTATTCGCCAGTACTCTCTCCTCCTCCTCTCTCCTTCCCTCTCAAGCCCAGTTTGAAATATTGTTACACATGTTGGTCTAGACTCAAGCAACCATGGCCTTGACAACACGCAATCAAAACAATCCACCAGGGGAAGAAAGAAACCAGACCAAGCTAGAGGCGCAACCCGAGTGCATGTATCCATCTCGATCCAATTCGGCGGTACCATTTTTCGGACACACCAGTAACCATTCAACACCGAGAGTCAGTGCGTTGGACATAAGAAGATTAGTGTACAAGACGAGTAGGCTAGGCTTTCGATTTCGAGTTTTAAGATTCATCTTTTAAGAACAACTAGTGTTCTATTTTCGGGGCAGGAACGTATATTGGCCTACCCGAAGACTCAAGATCTACCAAGTCGATCAAGAAGAGAGTGTCGAGGACCCCTGGATATACTTGACCAGCAAGGAACGCATATCCCCCTCAAGAAGACCCCGCCACCGGAGGAGGCAAGTAACGTAAAGGAAATACACCCAAGGACAACCCCGTTGACTGATCAAGGCCAAACCCGATCAAGGTCGACATACCCGACGACTGAGTGAAGGATACCGTGAAGTCGTCACCCCAACAATCCCACGTGCCGTCCACACGGTACCATCAAGATCCAACTAGAGCATCCTCACCGCGTTACTTCGGAAGAGCGTAACCCGCCCCACCGACGGGTACACAAGGTAAGACCAGATTCAACCCATCACGAACGACCGGAGTACCCCCTGCGTTAGTCGGTAGTCCGGAGCACCTCGGCGATCAGCAATTTTCGCTGCGCAGCTTCACCACAAATGGGTGGAAGCCAGAGGCCAGGTAGACACCATGCGGGAGGCCTGTACTGATAAGACGAGCAGTAGTAATTTTCCCTGTCGTGGTATCGTTGTGCAGGTTTTGGCGCAAAACATGCAAGCTTACGTGAGGTTGCAGCAAGTAGCGAGTACGCAGGTTCAGCCACTAAATGAAGTTATGTAGTGTGGGCCACACCACTATCGCACCATGGTCATCGCGGTTCAAACTTTGTACAATTCATCCACCAGGTCCAGTGAACACCAACCACGCAAACCAAGCACGTCAACAGCAGCGTAGACAGAGAAGAACCCACAGTGACCATCCCCTGCTCCCTCGATTGTCACGGAATAGAGCGGTCTCGACAGTACCGGCTGTAAAAACACTCGCAAACTTGAGTCCTTCCAATCATCGATGATTTGAAGGTCAGCACTTAAGTCGGCAGGCTCGTCGAGGAGATGCTGGCTTGGCTCCCAGGTACGTGCATTCCGTTCTGTATACCCTGTCCAGATCACCCGATATCCATAGACACCGAAAGCGCCACGGCGATTCACAGTGCTCCACACAGTGTAACTGCGCTCACTTACGGGTATCAGACACCGAAAGCGCCACGGCGATTCACAATGCTCCACACAGTGAAACTGCGCTCACTTACGGGTATCAGCATAGATGGAACAATCAGTGGTAGGCCAAGACAGCAAAAGTCGGAGGAGACTACCCTCAAGAGGCTTCTGACAATAGGTTGACATCGCAACCCGACTAGGCAGTCTGTTTGTGGCGTCACCCTACAGCAAGACAACAGAAATCGGTAGCAAACAGGCCTCAGAGAAGCAGTAGCAGGAAGCAGGTGTGGAGCCGATGGTAAGTTTTGTTTGTAGTGTCTATGCAGATATGTCGCAGGGCAAGAACGCGTAGAGGCTAATAAGGAAGCTGGCGCGCAACAAATCTCAAGAACAGCTCCTCGCCAAGAAAACGAGGAAGATGGAAGCCAACATCGAGGATGAGGCAACCGAAGTTACCAGGCTATTCAAATTGGAAGAGGTGAGTGAATCAAGTTCCTCGGTAAGACTGAAGTAGATAGATCTGGTTAACAGGATATTTATAATGTGAGTGGCTTCAACCACGCGTTTGGCTGAAGAAGTATTGGTTTGTGGGAGATCACCACTTTGGAATCTCCTCGCTATTCGCCAGTACTCTCTCCTCCTTGTCCTTTTTTCCTCAACTTCAGTTTGAAATAAATCCACTAAAATCAAATCGTAACTTTTCATAAATTTGGACACAATTTATTCGATTTGTTGGTCGATAATTGGTTAAAGTAACGCTATGGTGACATTTGAAGACTATACGTCTAGTTTGCTGAAGGACAGTTTTGACCAATCAAATTGCGTGCACTTAAAAATCATAGTAATGTTGACGAAACCACATTGAAGAAAGAGATGGAGCGAGAGATATGGGAGCAATGGCCGCACGCCTTCATGGAGACCCCTGAGGGTATCCGCATACACTACGTGGACGTGGGTCCTAGAGACGGGCTCCCTGTCGTGATGGTACACGGGTGGCCCGATCTCTGGTTCGGCTGGCGGGTGGGTACATCCAATAAAATACCATAAAAATTTATACCAGTATTCCAATGTATTCTTCTTGTCAATTATGTAGCACCAGATCCAAGCGCTTAGTTCCAAGTACCGCCTTATTGTACCAGGTATAAAGTGTCTGCCCCAACTTGTGGCTACAAATGTCCAAAATTTTGAGTTTTGTTGTGAATTTGTCGGTAGATGTCCGTGGATTCGGTCAGAGTTCGACCCCAGCAAATGTCGAGGCCTACGGATCCAAGAACATCTCCAATGACCTGGTCGCGTTGCTCGGTGAGAAAATATTAAAGTTTCCGATTTTTGTAATTGAACTTAGGAAACTTACATTTGATGCACTGTAGATGAGTTGAAGATTCCCAAGGCAGTATTCTGCGGCCATGACTGGGGAGGACGTTTCGTCTGGAGAGTGTGCCTGTATCATCCTGAGCGGGTCATCGCTGTTTGTGGAGTCTGCACGCCATACGATCCACCAAGAAAGACCTACTTGCCACTGGAAATAGTAGTGAAAAAGGTCCCGCAGTTCAAGTACCAGCAATTTCTAGCCGATACCGACGTCTCGGGGAAGGTGCTGGATGCTTCACCACGTCGGCTGCTGACTGCGATGTTCCGCAAGCCGTCGGAAATGGGTCCTCGAGAGACTCGAATGTCGTTACCGAAAATGTTGATGGCTGTTGGCTCGGATGTGGACCATCCGGTATTCATCCAACGGTCGACGCTGCTATCTGAAGCTGAACTAGACTACTACGTCGAACAGTACTCGATCAGTAAGTTCGCAAGTGCGTGCCAGACATACGCGACTGGGAAGATCGACTTCGAAAATGAGCTGGGACTGTCAAAAGTGATCAAGCATCCGGCACTGTTTATCGGTGCTGCGAAAGACGCAGTTCTCAAACCCGAGATGGCGAGAGGTATGACTAAGGTTGTGCCTAATCTGGAGATGAGAGTTATTGAAGATGCAGGCCACTGGGTGCTTTGGGAGCAGAAGGAAAAGGTGAACGCGATCTTAGTCGAGTGGTTAGCCAAGATTGCGGCTGGCGCGGGCAGTGACATCCCAATCGCGAAGCTTTAGGACCCGCACGTCAACCATTCAACATGTTTGGATGAGTAAATAGGACTGGTCAATCGATTGCATTTCTTGTCGTGAGTGCCTTAGTGCATCAGCGAATCAATGAGAATGCGTGAAGCTCTTGAGTTGGACCAGCGGACTGGATGAATTCTTCCCTGTCCTGATGACTTG
This sequence comes from Phytophthora litchii, assembly GCA_002812785.1. NCBI lineage: Eukaryota > Oomycota > Peronosporomycetes > Peronosporales > Peronosporaceae > Phytophthora > Phytophthora litchii. Next base: position 16,872 of record PCFV01000422.1, on the reverse strand, counting down.
ACGCGAAAATGTTCTGCCGACAGCTGTCAGAGTCCGACTCGGACTTGCCAATTTCGATGGTCACAATCCCAAAAGAGCTAGTGTCAGTGGCAAGCCTCGGTCGCATGCAAGTTAATCGTTCACGGCTGCTTCGCTGAGCTCAGTTGGTAACTTTCCAAGTCCTCACAAGTCAAGATGGAAGCCCCACGTAAACACATGGACTCGTCAGTATGGGAGCAGTGGCCGCACAGTTTTGTGACGACGCCCGGCGGCATCAATATTCACTACGTGGACGTTGGTTCAGGGGATGGTCCTCCGGTTGTCATGTTACATGGTTGGCCTGACCTCTGGTTCGGATGGCGGGTAAGTTGTGCGCTGCTGAGTATCAAGGCAACGTACAAGTTCTAATTCAACGTTGTGTATGTTATCGTGCAGTACCAAATCCAAGCACTGTCACAGAACTACCGCTTGATTGTTCCTGATGTCCGTGGTTTCGGCCAGAGCTCGAGACCGCAGGAATTGGAGGCGTACGGAACCAAGAACATCACGAACGATATCGTTGCACTACTTGGTACGTTGATCATTGCGTTGATCAGCAAAGTCTGTTTCTAATAGTTTTCTGTCATGTTTGTCGACAGACGCGCTCAAGATTGAGAAGGCTGTGTTTCTCGGACACGATTGGGGTGGACTTTCGAGCTGGAGAATGAGCCTTTACCACCCTGAGCGCGTACTCGCTGTTTGTGGAGTGTGCACTCCGTTCGTACCTCCACGGAAGGAGTATTTGTCTCTGGAGGACATGTGCAAGTATTTGCCACAGTTTAAGTACCAGTTGTTCTTGGTTGACGCAACGAACTCGGGCAAGATGCTGGACGCGTCTCCGCGTCGTCTGATGACTTCCATCTTTCGTCGAGAGAAAGAATACGGTCCAAAAGAGGAGGCACTACCGCTGCACGTGTATCTCAAGGCTATTGACACGGATCTGGACCACGTAATTTTCCGAGAGCGATCGGAAATGCTATCGGAAGACGAGTTGCAGTACTATGTGGACCAGTACACGCAGAGCAAGTTCACGAGTGCCAACTGGGTGTACGCGACTAAGAAGATTGATTTCGAGACGGAGAAGGACCTCCCAACTACGATTGAACACCCAGCACTATTCATCGCTGCAGCAGATGACCCTGTCCTAAAGCCAGAGATGGCCAAGGAAATGCCGAAGGTTATCCCAAACCTTCAGATGGAGCTAGTCGAAGACGCTGGACACTGGGTTCTGTTCGAACAGCCTGAAGCTGTCAACGCCATTCTGTCCAAATGGTTGGCCAAGGTCACGAGCCCGTAGGTCAAAGTTCACCTTGCTTGCAGATAAATACAATGATTTCAGTCGTTCATCTTCAACGTGATCACGGCCATCGCGTCTAGATTGTGGTAGCGCATTGCCAAAAGTGTTGATGGAAGTTCACTCTATGCCCATCGTCGTGTTCTTATCCTGCACCACATACACGCCGATCACTTTGTGTTCATTCGCGATTCCTCCGTTTACTAAGCAAGTTGAGTCACTTCAAGATGGCATCTCCACTCTCTCCATTAGTCTCTGCTAAAGGGTTATGCACACAACGTCATGCCGATGCCATGTATGCAAAGGCCAAGCATTACGGTCCCGATGCCAAGCTCAAGGCGGCTCTCTCCACGGGAATCACCGTGGAATATGCCATTCATGAGAACGAGGGCAAGGTCGACGATGCACCTGAAGAACGCGTGATCCTCATCACGGGATTCATGACCATCAAAGAAGCGTGGACGCCACTTCTCGACATGCTATTGCACAAGTGGAACGACGCTGTTGACCACAAGAGGAACGTCAAGCTCGTGAGCTTTGACAACCGTGGACTGGGAGGGTCAGATGTGCCCTGGTGGCGCTACACCACCAGTGGAATGGCTCAAGATGCCTTAGCATTAATGGATCACCTCAACTGGGATACTGCTCACGTTGTTGGGATCAGTATGGGCGGTATGATCTCTTTAGAGCTCGCTTTGGCAGCACCAAAGAGAGTGAAGTCACTTAGTCTCATGGTCACGACTAGGGGTAAGTATGTCGAAGATCCTCGTTCCAAGGCTCCTATGAAAGAGAGCCTGGATGCGAGCGATCCTGTCGACATTGCTAACGCTCAGCTTAAGCTTCTCTACAACGACATCTATCTGGATCAGCCTATGGCTTTCGGTGACAAGACGAGACGTCAAATCATGTACGAGTACCTCGAAGACCGAGCTAAGGCACGTGTGAAGCCAACGTTCCGAGGCATGATTAATCAGCTTCTAGCTGTCCGTACGCACTGGGTTTCGGATGAGCGACTTGTGGCCATCAATGACGCTGGTTTCCCGATTTTTCTAATCGGCAGTGCGATGGATATCCTCATTCCTCCACGAGAGATGCAATTGTTGCGTGAGTTCTTCCAAGGAGACCACGTACAAACACTGTTCTTCGAGCAAGGAGGTCATGGTGTCATTCTGCAGTACCCGGAAGAAATTGCGGATGGTTTAACGGAGCTGTTTCTGCGTTGTTGATGATCTGTGTACCTGAGCAAATGACCGTCTTGGAGAACAGTGCAGGGGTTCGCCGATTCAGTTGTACTCAACTTGACTAATGTACATTACACATGCTATCGCGCTAACGGCAAAGTATAAGTAAAACATTGATTACTAAAAGTTAAACGATTCGCGTTCTCGAACGCATACCTAGTTAACAAAGTAGTTCTGCTCCATCTTGAAACAGCTCATTCTTGGGCAAGAACTACAGTTCTAGGCTTCACGCGAATTAAACTCAAGACGCACAGATCCTTCGTGTTCCACCAGACCAAGCGAGTAATTTGTGCGTTTCACGTCATTGTCACCCAAGATTTTGTTCAAAGCCAATTCAACCAACTTCTCCATGCCGAAAGGTTTCGCAACTACGATTTTGGGAACATCGATGAGGACATGAATTTCTTCATCTGCAGCATTACTTTCACTTGGGATGCCACAATTGCCGATCCGATAAGTGAGGTCCATTTTGTTCTTCCTCATGATGTCGCCAATCTCGTCTGTGATCACACCTTGCTTTAACTGCTCCATGTCTGGGTCACTCGTCTTCAGCCAACGATTATTATCTTGCTTTGCGAGATATAACGTTATATCTGAAACATCACAAAGCACCTTCCTTGGGTTCTTCTCCTTGACCTTATTCATCACCTCTGCAACTCTGTCGGACACATCGATCGGCACACCAAACACGCTTCCATCTCCAATGAACACGTACATCAGCATCTCTTCCGGGTAAATTCGGACGTGATGACAGTATTGGCTTGGAAGTAAAATCAGCAGTGAGAGTGCTCTTAAGAAATTCGAATCCTATCCCAATGACTCCTGCAGCCATCGGAATCTGATGGCTATGCATGCAAATGTTCCTTGTTGTTATGGGATCCCGTACATATAGCCTCTTGTAGGTGTCTTTGATGGTTGGCGGTCATCGTTGTGATCCCTTAAGGTCTGAGATCAACACATGGTTCACATACCACGGTAAGCTACGGGGTACTAGCAGTGCCAATGACCGCGACCTGATCCCGCAGTGGCGATACCACTGGTATCATACCAGCGCTGCCTGATGGACGGACACTAGGAATTCCCCCACGTAGGGCACACTCCACCGCCAGTAAATCCGTACGCTACGATGAAGGTACCAATGAAAGTTCCGGTCGTCACCTCCCCAGGGTTCACTTCAGGTCGACACATGGAGGCACTGCTCTCAACACCCAAGCACTTTACAGAACAGCAAGTGCACACTGTGAAAGTAGCAACTGGGATCAAAATGGAGTATATGCTGGAGACCAACGCAGACGCATGTAGTCCAGCGTGCCGAAACTTGCCGGAGGAGCGACTGGTGTTGATCATGGGCTTCCTCCAGCTGAAGGAGCTATGGGGTCCCGTGATCGACATGCTCATGAAGAAATGGGACGCCAAGAAACAAGGCAGGAACCTTACAATCCTGGCCTTTGACAACCGAGGCGTGGGCGGTACTGACGCGCCCTTGGGGCGATATACTACCAGTCAAATGGCGGAAGACGCGATAAGTCTACTAGACTACCTTGGATGGGAATCGGCACACTTTGTCGGCATCAGGTGAGTTGCCAATGTTGTGATATACGATGGTATCCACTCGACAACAATCCTTATCTAAGTTTTCTGATTGCAGCATGGGTGGGATGATCTCCATCGAGCTTGCGTGCACTTTTCCGAAGCGTGTGCAGTCCCTCTCGCTGTTGGTGAGCACCCGAGGTCGATATATCCCGGACATGCGGTCAATGGTTCCGTTGCTCGGTGCCATCTTCTCACCGACTCAGACGGGTGTAGTGAAGAATACAGTGTCACTCAACTACCCTTCGGACTTCCTCGACCGTCCCATTGGTGAAGGAGATGTGCGCAGTGTACTTGAGCGGCACTACTCCACTCTCCCTAACCGACACAAACCGGCTGGCTACAAGGCGCTGATCTATCAGGGTCTGGCCGTGCAGACGCATTATGTCTCGGACGAGCGACTTGACATCATCGCGAAGGCTGGATTCCCCGTCCTCATTGTTGGGAGCATGAGGGACATCCTGATTCCACCTGAAGAGTCTGTGAAACTCCTGCAGAGACTCCCAGGTGATCAAGTGCGAGCATTTTTCTTCAAGAATGGTGGTCATGGTATCGACACGCAATTTGCCGAGGAAGTTGCTGACGGTCTCGTCAAGACCATGGTGCGGGCTCGGCTATAAATTACACGAAAGGCGAAATAGTGCAAGTTGAATTTGTTTACCTCGCTGCAACAACCAACCTGTCCGTCGGACACCTGAAGCAGCTGGAAACTATGGTTACTTTGCTCTGATTATGCTGACAGGAGATGTATCCACTCGATAGGGATGTACACTATGGCGTTAAGACTCGGTTCGGACTCAATCTCGAAGCTGAAAATTTCGGCGTGGGATTGATGTGCAGAAATGGAAGTACGAAAAACTCGGATGTCGATATGGAGTCCAAGTTATTTTTGATGCAAACTGCGTCGATCATGTTGAGGTAGATAGGCTCGACACTCGAGGCTATCTATAATAGAGTCGACCTACCACTGCTTGTGGCGTTGCGGAGATCGGGATAAAAGCGCACAAATTTCTGGACAGGACGCTCTATCTGCAGGATACCCAAGTAGGATTGTGGTTGCAGGAGCGAGTTTGCTGCGTCCCATGTCAACCGCCCCATAACGTATTTTCAACCAATCCAAATGCATGAATCGAATCAGACGGGCAAGTTGCATCGAACGGGGACAAATGCGGTAACTCGCAGGAGTCGGTTCACATCGCAAAATTCGGAATTGCTGGCATTCCTCATTAGGCAAAACGCACGCAAGAGCATTTTCGTTCGTCACTGGGAAAGAGCATGTCGGTGATGAACCAGTCAGACCCGAACGGACGGGAGCTTCGACTGTGGGTCCTATCGGCTGCAACGCATCGTGGCGTGACGTACTACCGCATCGCGGGGCGCTTCACTTCGAGCGGCCAGACGTGGGAGGTGAGCCATCGCTACTCGGAGTTCCTTAAGCTGCGCGACCAGCTCGTCAAGTTCCTGTCTTCGTCCACAGACAAGTGTCCGGGCTGTCGGAACTATTTGCACTCGATCCAGCGCTTCGACTTTCCCAAGAAACACCTTTTCGCGTCCCGTGCACCTCCCGTCGTCAACTACCGAGTCAAAGCGCTACGATCTTTCATCAATCTACTGGCTTCGTGGGCCTTCTCGAGGACACCCAAGTGCCCCACGTGTGGAGGTTACGCTTTTGAGGTTGTACGTAACTTTGTACTGGAAGGAGACGACGTGTCAGCAGACTCTGACATGAACTCAATCCGGGAGTCTGTAACGGTGGAAGCTTTTGCTGAGCACAACTTGGCAAGTTCACGAGGTACTCACATGCGAAAGAATAGCTGGATGATGGCTAGCTCATCAGGTGATCCTGATATGACGCAGAGCATGTATGTGCCGCGTTCCAGACCGCAACAACTGAGTGAAGGACCGACTGAACCGTCACTACGTTCGAGCCAGAAGCAACCGGCGAGAGCGCAACCGCAGCAAATGAGAGCGACGTACCAACAGCCGAGACAAACGTATCAACACCAACCGTCCACGGAGCGACGGTACCAGCAACAACGCAGCCGTCAGCAGGATGACGACCCGTACGACGCATTCAATGACTACCTGCCTGAAAAGCAGTCGAAGGTCAAGAAGTTGACACAGCAGAACATGGAGCAGAAGATTCAAAGTGGAAAATTCTCGTCGAGGCCACTACAAGAGTCAATTGAAGAGCGACAGCAGCGTCGTCAGCAGGAACAAGAAGAGGAAGCCAATTCATATCAACAAAAGTTGCGGAAGTACCGCAGTGAGCCGCGCAATCTGTCGGCACATCGTCCGCTGGCTGAGAGCGAGTTATCTGTGGGTACTAGCGCGTTTGAAAGTCCGCACTCGAGCAAGAGAGCGGTGAGCCGGAACGGTTCCAACGCCGAGAGCTTCATCTCGGACGTGAGCATGGCAGCTGAACCCATCTTTATCCACGGTGACGAGCTGCAGCGCTACGGACTCTCGGACGACGAGAGGAAGGCCAGGAGTGCAGCCAGCAGTGTCTACTCTGGCGACGAAGACATTGAGCTCACGGGTGTGGCCATGGCGTCGCCTTCGCGGACCAGCAAGAAGAGCAACGACAGTCTGTGGCAGCCCTGGGAGCTGGCCAGAGTAGCGTAGAGAACTTGAGCTCTCACCTGGCACGGCCATTTATTGCCAGGTACATTTTATTCATTTGTCGCGCTCATCGATAAGACCACAACTACACTTGAACGAAGCCTTGACGTGAATCAACGTCTGATGCATCACATCTAGCGCCTAGTGCTCACTAATACACCTATTCCCTTCCGTAATACTTGGCCGTTGCAAGATTATTGCACTGTGCCGCGCGACACTCTATTTTCACTGCAACTGAGTAAACCCGAATAGTCCGACCTATATCTAGTCCTTCTCCGACTCAAACTGGACCAAAAGCACGTTGGCTAACCCCCGCAGCAGCCGACGCCGCCCCTACACAAGTCAAGAAGCGGCTTCGACGGCGTGCGTAAAACTACTCGAGCATCTGAGCTGTCCCGTGCATTGCTCCCGTCCGCCCCGAGACCGTCTCGATCTTCCTCCCTTCGTCTGCGACTCTCGATGCCGACTTGTGTCTAAACGTGAGCAGCCATGTAGGTTGCATTGGCGTATTTTACGCGTTTTTTTCGTTAATTAAGGCGTAATTTTCATAATGCGACATTATGCACAGAAGTTTATCGGAAATTCACGTATTGGACAGTGAAGACAAAGGAATCGGTACGCAGGAAGGTCGAATGCTTCCTGGTATTTATACGACATGTATGGGATAAAACTGACAGTCTGGCTATTGTCCTTTCCAGAAGTCCAAGCGCGCATGGAGTCCAAGGTCGATGGCTCGCGAGCTCCCTCGTCCAAGTCGAAGCTGTGGTGGCGTTGGACACACGGCAAGAGCGGCACGACGGCCTCCAGCAGCCATGTAGGCTCGCCCTATGACACTAATAGTCACAATAGCAGTAGTAATAGTAAACCAGCAGCAACGGCGTCTCCCTCGAATGGAGTGCGGTGGCAAAAACGCACTATCCGGACGCCGAAAGAGGAGAGCAGTTCCTCTTCCTTGGCCTGGTCGATTTCCCCTGATTCGGGCGGAAGCTCGACTTCACCAAAGTTCTTCTCGGCCACGGTGTCGTCGATGGCGCGCAGCTCTCGAGCTTCAGGTATTCCCTCCAAGAAGAAGACCCCCTCATCGACACTCTCAACCCGTGGACTTCGAGACAGTTCTAGTAAGAAGACTTCGCTCGGAGCGTCGTCGAGCTCGACGTTCATGTTCTCCACTCGTGAGGACAAACGAGCAGCTTCATCGGAGATTTCGTGGTCCATGGGGAAGAGCAAGCGACCAACAGCCAGGAAAGACAGACGGAACGCTAAGAGCTCTTCGTCCGGGCTGTCTAACAGTAGGGCTACCACACGTGTAGTAGCATCGAGGAACACGCAATTTTTGCCGAATGTTAACGAAGACACGGAGATGAGAACGCCAGTTGAAAACGCGAACATGTTCGCATTTTCGACGTCGCAGTCCAAACCAAGTCGAAGCTCCGTTCATGGAAGCTCGAGTTTTACTCCGTCGAGGAATGAGAAGACAGATAAGTTCCCTGTGCCAGAACAACCAATGTTCGACTTTGATGGAACTTTCTCGAGATCCAACAAACCTGTATTTCCACCGACTTCCCCCTCAGCAGCATCAACAGCGTCTACGACATCCTCTTTCAGTTCGCAGACGTTTTCAACTGTGGACCCTCTTGTGAACTGCGCTCGTGCCGTGTTGCAAGATTGTATCAGGAAACGCAAAATGGAACAGAGTAATGCCCGAAAGCGCTCCATTGAAGGATGCTTTGATGGAGATCTGTTGCTGGAAAACAAAGAATTTGGATGGCAATATGAGTCGACATCCAAGCACAGAGAATATGGAGTTATGAGTCCTGGATCGAGGTAAGTTTGTGCTAGTGAGCAAAATGTGGATGGGCATCGATTTAATTGACGATGGATGTGTTGTATTCGTGCAGCAGTAGTAGTGACGACGAGCTTAGCCAATTATCGTCGATGGATCAGTCTTTCTGGTACGTGCTAAAAAGCACCCTCGTCGATGCTCCTTCTAACGCTAGCCTTATTTGGTATCTTCAGTACGGAGAAGTCTGAGCGGGGCTGCGACAGTAAGTTGGCTAAAGAAGAAATGTATCGCCAGATTTTGGTGGGGGATTACGACCTCAGCAGCAGTCCCGAGTTCCAGTGCTTCAGTCCCCTCATGGAAGAAAAGTGCGTAGACGATTGCAGCCGACGTTATTTCTTGACTAGTGAAACTAATTTCTTCCGATGTTCACACTTCAGGGGATTGCCTATCGAGGTTCGCTACCAACTCCCGTTGGCCCTGGGTACAGCTAACGAAACCAGCAAGGAATGCACAATTTGTCAACTTCGGTATGGCATTGGTGATCACATCGTAACGCTTCCATGCCAGCACTTCTTCCAGTACGTTCCGATTGTTATTTACAACATCGACAAAGTATATCACCAAACTAGCGATCCAATGCTTACTTAACCTCCGTTTTCATCTTTGCAGTGCGTGTTGTGTGGACAAGTGGCTGTGGAACCACACATCATGCCCACTCTGCCGAACTGAAGTTTCTCTCGACCTAGAGGCTGAAGTTCCCAGCACAAAACACAACTTCACGGAGTGCTCTCCCGTGGACCAGGAGCGAATTCGTCGCCAAATGCGCTCTTCCTCGCAGCACGCAGGTTTTCGCCCTGTCGTTCCAGGTATGAAATGAGTGCGTGAAATCACGGATTTGTTCTTCGCTTACCCTTCGTGCTATCTGTGTAGTGGAAATTGACCTGCTCGAGCTGGAGGTGTCTCGCATGGCAATTGACGAGGACTCAGAAGTTGAGGACGAGCCAAGCTACCTAGTCTGGTGCGTTCCTGACACTGCAGCAGACGCTGTCTATCGTTTTTTCTTACTCCTTCCTTTTTCACAGCCCGACCCCGCATCTCGCTACGAACGCCCAGGACAACTAACTGGTAACTGATGAGCGCCGCAATGCGAGAACCATCATTTGGTCAAGAGGCCTCTGTTATGCACAAAACAACCACGAGACGCGCGCAGGCCGAAGCCCTGTGGCCTCATGGCATCCTTGGTGCCTTCTTCCCCTTGGGGGTATTTGTATGGTGTTGTAATTGATCCCTACACGTCCTGCTTCCTGCCAGCTCATACTCGACCAACCTTCAGGACCAAGACCAACTGAAAGATCCCAGTCCATTATTTGCATCTTCACCTGGTGCTTCGATGAGGGTAGCAGGGCGTTGTAAACGAGGAGAGGACAGGCACATCTAAAACTTCAATAAACAGGAAACAACAGCAAGTGAGCCATTTACTGTATGATACATGTACAACTTCAACTGCCACATATTATGTAACCACATCAACTACCTTCCCGCGACTTCGTCTTCGTGCAACATCCGGCGGTTACCAGCCAGTCCACAATATTCACGAACACATAAGGATCCAAGCCATGGACGACGATGATGAGCCAGCAATGGCGTACTTCCTGCCTAATGGTATTGCGGACGATTCGCCTCCTAAACAGAGGTGCGTCTCCTCTATCTATCCATACCTTTCTTGTCCTTTAATTCCTCGTATTACGCTCAATATCGAATTTTTACTAATGTCATATCTATTGTATATTTGTTAAATTATAGTCGCATGAAGGCAAGTTTCGGCCGCATTGGAGGCCGCAGTGCCGGTGCTACGTCTATCCAGTCAACAGCCACATCTCCAGGGAATGCAGCTGCGGCATCTGCATCCCCAGGGACCTCGAACTCGAGGAGTGACGTGGAATTTAGCAACCTCCATACTCGACCTCATCCGACATTGGATTCGTCGCCTTTTGGCTCCGGTGGAGGTTCTACTTCATCCTCCATACCTACCAACTACCTTCTATCAGATCTGGGAGGAGAAATACACACACCACGGGCTTCCCGAGACTTTGGAGACTCAGGGGGCTCTAAATCAAGTTCTAATAGCCCCTTTAGGTTTGCTGGGCCTTTTGGTTCGGGTCTCAGTGATACAGGGACTATTGGAGGAGCTGGATCCATCAGATCCCCGACCTCGATGTTTGACAGAGGACAGGAGGCTGCCAAGAGCTTCTCGATGCAGGGAGAAGGCAGGAGAAGCATGGGAACATCGACTTCTTATGATACTCAGCAGTTGTATCGTGGAGGAGGAATGTCGTCATACCTGAATACAGGAGATTCTGACAGTGGGTTTGGATCGAGTTCGATGCGAACGTGGCCGTCATCGACGGATGTGGCTCAACCACGTCGTGTACTCCAGAGCCCACCTGGGTTAGCTGGTCCTCCTGGACTCGGCAAACCTAATGCTATGGATGGAATACAGACTCATATGCGAATTGGAAGTGGAGACATGATGCAGCAGCGGATTTCAGGGTCTCAGTTTGGACCTTTCCACGCATCAACTTCTTCGCCCATAGGTGGTGCAGGAACTTCAAATAGAGCATTTTCAAGTGGCGAAGATCAATACGGGCCAAGCTTACTCTCCAGTTTGAGATTATCGACAGGTGTGTATGGAGATAATGCGTTACACGAGGGATCTGATAACCGAGGCGTGTCAAACCTAGCTGAGTTGAATACATACTCAAGGAGAGTTGGTGAAATGGATCATACGCGCGTTCGGCAAGCAGTTGATTTATCATCAGCAATGTGGGATAACCCAGAACCAACAACTTCCCGACGAATTGACATTCAGGCGAGATCAAAAACACCACGGAGCCCAAAGAAGGCACGAGATGGAAGGAAAAAGCCTGAAGGGCGCTCGGATTTGCGGACGAAGGCGTTAGAATTCAGCATGGACGCGATCAACTCTTTTACACCCGGATCTCCTATGAGACCCAAACGCGCTGAGCGTGCGCGTAAAATGACTTCACCTATGAATGTGCACGAAAATCCGCCCTTTTCGTATGAAAGCAACCGTAACGATCAATCAGCACCAAAAAGCAAGCGTCGTACTCAGTTAGCAGATAAAAGTACGGCTTCTTTGTCTTTGAATATTGGCGGAAGTGAATCTCGGAGACGAGGACAAACGAACCAGAATAAAGAATCAGGTGCTGTACTCAATTCTCCACCACATGTAGAATCAGGCGACAGCCCTGTGAAGTCGGTATTTCGTGAGTCTGGTAAGCCAAGACGCCGGGAGGATACCAAATCTTCAAATCGGAGTACTTCGAGAAGAAATTCAACGCGAGGGAATGATAAGGGAACAGGTACTACTCGGCGTCAGGTGTATCGTGAAAAGCAAGTGAAGGACATTGTGAAAGAGTCTGAGGAAACGTTTCCAAAGGTTATTTTTCCCATAGCAACATCGAGTTCTTCTGAGGGAAGCCGTACGGACATCAATACCCAGAAGGCTGAATCAAATTCTGATGACCAAAAGCCGAGCATCACACTCAAGACCAAGGGCAATACTACTTCTCCTACTAAGACTGATATTGCTATGGACATCGCGAAGTATAATCCTGAGACCGTAGCAGATTTGGATGTTTTGGCCACGTCAAAGGGAAGTGATCAACTTCACGTGGAGGTAGAAAGTGGCACCGCCAAATACCCGAAGAACTTAGGAACCGACGAGAAAAAAGACATCGTCACTTCAAGTGATTCAGCGGAAACTGCTACAAATATTACTACCGAACAAGAACCCTCTCCGTCAAGCGAATTGCCAGGTGATGGACATGATAAACCAAACGAGAACAGAGCCGAGTTGGATAAAATCTTGTCAGTTGTTGAAAGCTCAGAATCAGAAGCTGAACGATCTCAAGTACTCGCGGATCGGCAACATGTGACGTCGCCAACAAAGCAAAAGCATGATATCTTACCTGCAGCTTCGACCGGAAACACCCCATCTGTGTCAAATACTGATGCCGAGCATCCTGTCCCAGCTGAACCTTTCCAAATTGACAAGAAGCATGCTACGAAAGAACACCGCAAAGAGAGAACGAAGAAGGACAAAGGAGATAAGAAAAAAGCGACTCGAGGCAAAAAAGACAAGCGGGGTTTATCTTTACCTTCAAAGGGTGCAGATACAGGCAATGACTCGGCGACAGAAGCTCAAGACAAGTTACTGGAGGTTTTGGCAACGCAAAGTACTCCACTTTCCGCTCGAATTAGCCAGGGACTGTATAAGAGCGGATCAGCTGTGGCTTCAGCTGGACTACTTGCTTTCCTTGGTACGCGTCGTGGCTGCAACTGGGTTGCGGGTCGTCTGAACGTTAAGGGGTTGCTAGGAACTACTTTTTCATACGTCGAATCGGTGCTGGCGGTGGCGTTTAGTGTGGTATTGCTACTCTCATTGCATGCAGCTTCTTGGTTTATCCGTATTCACCGAGTGGCTTTCCGGGCGATCTTGACCCATCGTCACATTGGATTCTGCTTCGCTTTCCTATATGGTTTTCCGTTTCTGGTTCAATACGTGTTCCCATGGGCTCCTCCCTGGGCGCCAGTGTGTCTATGGTACGCTTTCCTCGTCCAACTATTTTGCACGAGTGGGCCTAAGGCCATGGTGACAACTTTCCGAGTTATTCTACCGCTGGTTTTCCTGGTCGAAGGCATTTCGCATCACAGCTTCCTGTTGGACTTGAATGGTATGCTTTGCTTAAGCTTGTGTTTCAACAGTTTTACAAGACTAATTGTCTGTGTACAGGCGCGGAGCTTTTGCTTACTTCATTCATCATCTCGGCGCTGAAGACAAGCAACTTGTGTAGTCCAATTTTCTTTCTTTCATTGGCGACACAGGTACGATACTATGTTTGTTTTGTTTTAACTTGTCACGATTTAACATTGTGTTGGTTGTTCAGTGCCTGCTCGCTGTTTTCCTCGGTTCCGAGCTGTTTGTGCAGTGGCTTCAGCTAGCGTTGGCTCTTTACTCTTTACACGTTATGGCAACAACCGACGACGAATGGGTACTGATTTTAATGCTAAGCTACTATCTAATCTGTTGTGACTAACGTCCTCGTATCTTTTACTTTGTAGAGTGGAATGGAAGACGAAGACGACGATCTTTCTTGTCATCCTGTGTCTACGCATCATTCAATTGCAGACTACAACCACCACCCAGCGCCATCAAGTGCTGTTTCGATCCAAAAGACTAAGCGACTTGACCGTCGTGCGCTGGCATACGTACGAGGCCGCAAACTTCGTTAAGGTCGAGGACCTTGTGCACCCGAATTTTACCACTGCGCAAGGCATGCTATATATTCATAAAACATAATATATTTTCTACAATAACCCACCTCTTTTACAAGCTCAATGGGGTACTCTTTTGAAGATCTTGCGGATTTGTAAGGTTATCTAACGTACGTAGTTCCTACACTACCAGCAAGCCAACTTTTGCCTTTGCAGCCACAGCATCGAACACAGCAGCATGATGACAGTAGAGATCGGATTGTCATGGATGGTGTAGTTTGAAAACCCTCATTTGTGATTTCGTGTTCTGCGATCGTGCTGTTAAAGCATGTTTTTCCACTATCACAGCACAAAAAGGTTTCAGCATTAACATACAAAGTAACTGCTGTTCAGCTGATTGTAGTCCCCCTTAGACTTTGGTTCTGCGACTTTTTTCGAGAAGTCATTTGTGTTCGTACATGTATAAGGTATAACCAACCTTCGCTATCGATCTTCATAAATGCATTGGAATCCATTTTGGCTAACGTTGTGAGCAACGGTACTTACATATAAGTAACTCATGCACCGTCCAGGAAACAAAATGAGAAGTGTTAACATTGAACCTACTCTGTGAGTACTATTTCAGCTTTGAATGTCCTCTTTCAAACTGGAAGGCTCACTCTTCGCGAGCTTCGCTTCAATAAGCAAGAGTCCGAAGATGTACACGCCGAAAGATGGTGGAACTTTGTACTGCTCTTTGTGATCTCGCTCGAGATGAGTCATCTTGTGCAAGAAGCGGGTATAAGTCATGATGCAGTGATCGTCGGACTGAAAGCCTGGTGATTGCGATCCGCTACTCCGCGCATTAAACCACATCACTCCCGTGTGTCGAGCCGCATTAGCAACTCTACAGCTACATCATTGCAACATCCTTATTTGTTGTATAGTCCACTATTACTTTACAACTCGAGAGACGATAGTCACCATTTAGCCACTTTGACATTAATTCAGGTTAAGGCTTCCTCAATTGCCATGGCGAGCTGCAATCGTTTATGTATCTGAATAGAAAATAGGATTCACACACAAAAAACGTTTACTTTAACTTACACTTCAAGGATGAATTCACGTATGACCTAGGATGAATTCACGAGCGACCACAATAGAGTGAAGTTTGCGTGGTTCAATTAAAGTGATTAATCGGATTTGAGCCTATGTACTACTTCGCGCATTACGAAAGGTTGGTTAGTCAGCTAGATATATGGTAAAGCGGTTCCTACGACTAGTAAGTAGTACAGACGTAGAATGGATATCTAGACAGAGGGACAATCTACGAACGCCGCCGACTGCTCCGTGGACGTGACCTTGCAGAACCGGCACACGTTGTCAATGCAGCCCACACCGCCACTCGCGCAAGACGCATCCGAGAAAATATTGATACCGACGGCGGCATCGCCATCCGATACGACTTGAGTGCACGTTCCGTCTGAGGTCAGTGTGGCAATGGTGGCTGCTGGAGTCTCTGTGGGGGTGTCGGTCGGAGCGTCAGTCGGAGCGTCGGTCGTGGTGACTGCTCCAGACGAGTATCCGGCGACAGAAGTGCAATCCACGAAGGCCGTCGACTGGACAGTGGTGAGCACCTTGCAGAATCGGCACACATTATCGATGCAGCCCACACCGCCATTAGAGCAGGTAGCGTCCGTGACGATGTTGATACCGACCGATGCATCACCCGACGAAACGACCTGAGTGCACACGGGGTCATCAGTAGGAGCGCTGGTAGGTACATCCGTCGGGGCCTCAGTAGGGGTGTTCACCGTAATGAGAGTCGGGATGTCGTTCGGTGCATCAGTGGGAGCCGTCGTCGGTGCCTCGGTCGCTGCCGTGTCAGTAATCGAGCCGCAGTCCGTGAAAGCCGCCGACTGTTTCGTGTACACAAGCCTGCAGTATCGACACACGTCGCTGATACAACCGATGCCGCCAGTGGCACATGAAGCGTCGGTAACGATGGTGATGCCGGCCTTGATATCTCCCTCTGCAGCGTCTTGTTGGCACGTGATACCCGGGGCTGGCGGTTCGGTTGGAAGCTGAGTGGGCGCTTCCGAGGGTGTTGCTGTCGAGACCACCGTCGGCTTCTCCGTTGCGACGGTGGCACCCGCGATGGTGTTACAGTCTGTGAAGGCGGCCGACTGCACTGTGGTGGTCGCTCTACAGAAGCGGCATACATCGTCAATGCAGCCAACGCCGCCGCTCTCGCATGAAGCGTCTGTCACAATTTTGATACCGACGGCAGCGTCACCCTCGGACACCACTAGTGAGCAGGATGCGCCCGAGGTTGCCAAAACTACGGTTGGTGCAGGTGTAGTCGGCGTACCGTCGGTGACGACCGTGGTGGCGTTGAAGTCATCGCAGCCCAGGAATGCGGTTGATTCGGGCGTCTCCTTCACCTTGCAGAATCGACAGTGGTCGCTGAAGCAGCCGAGGCCTCCGTACAGACATTCCGCGTCAACGATCGCTGCGATACCAACGGCAGCGTCGCCTTCGGAGATTTCGCAAGGACCCGTAGTGATAGTCAATGGTGCCATGTAGGAGAAGCTGGCTCCAAACGAGGAGCAGCTTTCGAACTGCGTAGATTTGGGCGTGTCGACGATCTTGCAGTAGCGACAGTGGTCGTTGTAGCAGCCGAGTCCGCCGTTTGCACAACCGGCATCGTCGACAACACGGACACCAAAGCTTTTGTCGCCATCCGAGACTTGACATGCCGTCGTTGTAGCATCCGTCTGAGCAAAAGAGAGGGGCAGTGTACCTAAGTTCAGGGCACAAAGGGCGACGGCCATGATGTAGGCTCGAGTGGTTGCGCTGCGAGAGTACACCATGATTGCTGTAGGTGGAGGGGACTAGTAGGTGGTAAGGTATGTCCAGGCGATGTGTTTTCGACAAAGCAGGTCGAGGAATGGTTTGAAGCGGGGTCGTCGTGATGTGTGGAGCTCGCGACGATGTAAGCGTTGCTATATTTTGCATTTGGTTGAGGAATGGTTTGAAGCGGGGTT
>PCFV01000421.1:0-27498 GCA_002812785.1 Phytophthora litchii | reverse complement strand
GTTCTTCTCCGCTTCATCTTCACATGTATGAAGGAATGTCCAGTTGTAGGTAGACATTGGAAAGACACCAAGCGTCGGATCGATGAATGAGTAAAGTAGTCCAGATATTGTGGTGGCATGTTTCTGGAAGACTAAAAATAGTCTGTTTGAACACTATTTCGAGTCTGACCAATCCCGTACCACTTCAGTAGTGTTCAACAGCCATCCACCAATTAATGAATTCTCGTCTGTACTTTTGATGGACTGCTCTGTAGAAATGCCTCGGTCTCCTGTAATTGCAACACAGTTTCTGTAGATCTGACACTATTTATGTAATCTAACCCAATCTTCTGTACATATGAGTGCTTCTCCTGTAGATTTATCCCTCGCTCGTCCAGAAGCCATTTATCCTGAGATGTGAAGGATTTGCAGTTCTGAGACCGTCAGTGTGGCGGTCTCAGAACTGCGACTCACATGGTACAATAAAATATTGTCAATACCAATACATATTAGTACTTTAGGTATGTCATGACCATATCGTCATGCCCTAACGATCATCACTTTCGACGGTCGTACACCACGAAATGGACTGGTCTCCATCTCTTCGTGAAGGCAAGATGAAAGAAATGTCGAGTCCGTCACCAAGGCGAATCGAAGAACTAATCTTAGGCAAACTCACACACACCCATAAAGTCTGTCTAAACTGGGAGTGCATACTACATGTTATTCTTGAGCCACAGCGACAGCTCGAGCAGCAAATACTTTCGATCCAGAGGTAAGTAAGCACGGATGTGCGAAAATGTCAACGTGGAAGCTCCAACCGAGAGGGCGGTGCAAATTGATAATGCTGAGAACATTGAGCACCAGACAGAGAGCACCACCTTCTTCCATGGCGTCAATCTACGAACACAACCAGTGCTAACAAAGCGAGGCAGGAAGACTGGTAAAACTGTGTCGCGGGTCTTCGTCATCTTAGAAGGTGCGAATTGATGTTTGGTTGATCAGGATGTCCATTGGAACAAGTTAACCAAAGCGGCTTGATGTATTAGGATACCTCTTTTACTTTCAGCATCCGGCTGCAACAGCACCGTGTGGCGTCTTAGCACTGCAAAATGCTGAATATTTCGTACATTCGTATGCGTCATCAGCGCTGTTAGGCAACTTCTGTATTGAACTACGATCACCATTGAGAGCATGGGGTACAATATTTCATCAAGCACAACGTGTAGTGGTACTGAACTGTTTGTGTTGATTGTTGTTCAGGTACCCTCATACTCCACTTCCACGGGTATACACCCATGGCAATTCATGAAATTAAGCAAATGATGAACGTTGCTGGAGCATATCCTCGTCGCAACCAATTTGATAAGAACGGTATTGAGATTGAGAACAGTCGTCGCAGCGCTAAACAGCGAAGGCCTTCTCGATTGATCACACTTTCAAACATTTCTAATCTCATCCCGCTTTGGGCTCGTCGAAACGGAGCCAGGTGCAACAGCGTCGACGGTCGTGATGAAGAAGACAGTGTGCTTATGTTGGAGGACGATATTGACTATGATGCTAAAGCAGATTCAAGCACCACTAGAGCAGAAAGCAACACGGTTGTCTGTCGCGTTGCAAGGGGAACACGCACCAGCCTTCTCAAAGTAAATTTGCGAAGCACGAGTATTGGAAGTGAAAAAAGTGATGTTAACAGAGGTACTGAACGTCCAAATAGCCCTCAATTCATCCAGCTTTACGAGAATACGAGATTATCCTTTACTCCGCGAGGACAACCACGCCGACACTTCAGTTTGGATGAACAAGAGGAACTTGTAGCAGAGCAGGATATCAGTCCGGAACATTGTCATGAGTTGTGTGTAAATGGGTTCGTGGAAAATGCTGGTCGTAGTCTATTCCACTTTATCTGGCCTTGGGAAGGCCTCCAACACCTCCGTCCTACAAGATCGGGTGACGCACCGATACGTTTCTCGGTTGCAGTGCAGAGCGCTAACCAAACGACCCAAGGTCCACGTATTCGCTTTGTGTCCGCTTTTGAACCGTCCAGACAATTCGATCCTGCCACTATGGCCATGATGAAACAGTGGGTTTCACCACAGCTACAGCAACTGCAACAGCAAAGACTTGCAATCTGTGCAGCCGATTCACTTTCAACCAAACTTGTAACCATCCCACCAGCTACCACCGGCACCACCTGTAACAGCGTACGAAGGAATAGCATCAATGTCGCGAGTCTCCAGATAGCATTGGCTCACTTGCAAAATAGTGATATCCAAACTCCCGTGGCAGTCGCTCCATTGATGCCTACGCCAATTGATACTAAGGCGCCAACGAGCTTTTCACTCAAGTTAATTCCACCGATAACAACCTCTGCAACAGTTAGACATGCCAGCCCTCCAAAGCTTGTCAGTCCAGCAAATAGTCCTCCGAAAACTAGCAGTCGATTGCCATCTCCAACGTCACTAATGTCCAAGGCTAAAGCTATAGCACATCGCACAGCGGCACCACCTGCTCCATCAACTCTCCCTACCGTTGCAAAGGCTGTCAATCCACCTTCGCCAGTGAAACGAGGACCAGCTCCTGCAGCATCCGTTCCTGTCATCACGGATATCCGAGTTGTACAGGCAGTGAGTATTGCCGAAAGCTACAGTGGCGGATATATGCTACGCCAGTACGAACCACTCAAAGTCATTGGACGTGGTGGCTTTGGACACGTAA
Source organism: Phytophthora litchii (assembly GCA_002812785.1). Lineage (NCBI taxonomy): Eukaryota > Oomycota > Peronosporomycetes > Peronosporales > Peronosporaceae > Phytophthora > Phytophthora litchii. The sequence goes on along the minus strand of PCFV01000421.1, from coordinate 24,801 downwards.
TGGTGGCGCGCCATGTAACTTCAGGCTCGTTGGTTGCCATCAAAACACTCAGCAAACGCGCTATCGCAACACAAAATCAAATTCAGCACTCTCGTGCAGAAAAAACTGTACTCACACGCTGCCGTGATCATCCGTTCATAGTGAAAATTCACGCGTGTTTCCAGACCATCGACCACTTACATATCGTGCTCGACTATTGTCCAGGTGGGGAGCTTTTCTTCCATCTCGCGCAGCGAGGTCACTTCACAGAACCTGTAGCAGCGTTTTACTTAGCTGAAGTTCTACTCGCGCTTGAGCACTTGCACGAGCAAGATATCATCTACCGCGACCTTAAGCCCGAAAACATTTTGCTGGACCAGCAAGGACACGTGCGGTTAGCTGACTTCGGTCTTTCCAGACCAGGCATCGATGACTGGACACTCGCAATGACATTCTGCGGATCAAAGGACTACATCGCACCAGAAGTACTTGCCCTCTGTGAAAGATCGTCATCAACACCTTCACCACCAAGCCGAGGTTATGGGAAAGCGGTCGATTTCTGGGCACTTGGTTGCATGCTCTTCGAGATGTTGACAGGACAACCACCATTTTACGATGCCACAAGCAGGACACAGCTTTACTCGATGATAATGGATGGTGCCGTCTTCTACCCGCCCTATATCAGCGACACAGCTCGCGACCTATTGCAGTGTTTGTTGCGCACGGATCCTAGGGAGAGACTTGGTGCGCGCCGAGCTTCTGGTGGTGGTGCGACGGCTGTAAAACAGCATCCTTTCTTCGCCAAGCATCATATCGACTGGACGAAGCTCCTAAACCGTACTCTGCGTAGTCCGCCACTCCGTCCTCGATCAGGAGACTTTGCCAACTTCGACTCTGAGTTCACGTCTATGGCACTACGTGGCATTGACAGCATGGTGAAGTTCCCCGAGAAAATCCCCATGGACTATCAGCTTTTCGACAACTATAACTGGGAGCCGCCTAAATCCACAAAATAAAAACAACATCCAAACCCCCACCATTCAATCAAAGCGCATTCGATTTCGCTAACAGGAAACCTATCACAACATCCCTGAGCGCGGTGTCTGTATAACCTCTCGGTTGTCGTACCGTTCACCCGCTAGCTAGCCCGTTTGTCAGTCAAGGTGTGACTTACTTCCAGAGCTTGTTAATCGACATGTTCTGCTCCGAGTCCTTCTTCATGACCTTGGACACAGCCATCTCAAAGTCTTCCTGGGTAACGTGGATCCGGCGCTCACGCAGTGCAAACATACCGGCCTCTGTGCACACAGCTTTACACTCAGCACCCGAAGCAGTCGGCATCTTTTCAGCAATAACCTTCAGGTTAATACCACGCAACAGGTTCATCTTTCTCGAGTGAATGCGCATGATATCAATACGCGACTATAGACACAACACAAAAATATTAGCAATACCGTCCATCAGCTTCACCAACTACCATACGTCACACGTACCCCTTCCGTTGGGTTCGGGAACTCAATCTTTCTGTCAATACGACCAGGACGCAGCAGCGCCGCGTCCAGGATATCGATACGGTTTGTGGCCATGATAACCTTGATATTCTGCGCAGGTTCGAATCCATCCAGCTGGTTCAGAAGCTCCAACATCGTTCGCTGCACCTCGGAGTCACCGCCACCACCTTCCATACGAGAGCTACCGATGGAATCGATTTCATCCATGAAGATGATAGACGGTGACGCTTCGCGGGCCATGACGAAAAGCTCACGCACCATACGTGAACCTTCACCAATGTACTTCTGCACCAGCTCCGCGCCAGACACACGGATGAACGTACAGTCCGTGTGGTGCGCCACAGCACGAGCCAACAGGGTCTTGCCTGTACCCGGTGGCCCGTAGAGCAGCACACCTTTAGGCTGGGCCACACCAAGAGCGTCGAAGAGCTCCGGGTGCTTGATAGGCAGCTCGATTACCTCCTTAATCTCGCGAATCTGCTTGTCCAGACCTCCAATCATGTCATACGTTGAGTCCGGCACCTTCTCCACCTTCATCAAGCTCACCAGTGGATCCACCTGCATCAAGATACGATCATAAAGTTAGAGATCCTGTGTTTTTCATAATTAATAATTCTGGAACCAAGAATTTTGGATCCACACACCTTCGTTGGCAGGATCTTGTGCAGTACGTAGCTGTCATTGCGCAGTGCCACACGCGTGTTGGGCGTGCACTTGGCAATATCGATGGTTTTGTCCACGTCCACAACGTACTTGCCCTCAGGGTTCACCTTGACGAGCACCTTGGACTTACCCATCTGCTTTACCACTTCGCCTACATATGAACCAGGTTCCTGTAGCAACTGCAGCTCCTCGCGCAACAACCGGACTTCATATTTTATAAAACAACACCAATAAGAATCTTTAATCTTATCAAAAGACTTCAAAGTTAGATATCCTACCTTTCGAGTTCAATTCGTTGCGCTGCGCCTGTAGACGCCGTAAATTCTGCGTCTCATCGCGCACTGTCAGCTCCAAGTGCTCGATCTTCTGCTCGTAGTAGCTCGTCAGCCCCGCGCTGTCGTCCGCCGACGTCATGGCCACATCCGCCGTCATATTTAATCACTTTAGACTCGAGATTCCCCTTTGTTACTCCCCAAAAGGGCGATCCAAAGTGTCGTACTTAAATGAGTTAAATATCGTACTTAAAAATCGTCCTCACGGTATCAAAAAACTGTGTAATCTACATAAATATGTACGTGAGACAAGTTGACTGGCCAGTGAGGTGTAGCCATTTTGAATTTGAATTGACAAGTGCAGCAATGGTGGCGACGCCCAAGTTCCACGTGACGCAGGATGCTGCGTGGGTCTTCGTGCATGTGCACGTCCCGTTTGTGCGTGTATCGGAGATGGAGTTCTATGTAGATGGTATGGACTTCACCTTCTATTGCAAGCCGTATCTGCTCAAACTGCACTTCCCCCACGAAGTGGTGGACGATGAGCTAGCAAAAGCTGTGTACGACCCCAACAAGGTGTGATACATTGCAATTACTGCTGAAATATATTGCAAGTGATGGTTGACAGGTTTTGTGTTGAAATGATGCAGGAAAATGGTACCATTGTGGTGCATCTACCAAAGAAGGAGCCGGGTCAGGACTTTCCTGACCTCGACATGCTCACTAAGTTGTTGCAGCCGCAACGACCTCCAGTGGATGTCAAAAACAATTCTCAAAGGTATGTTTAAGTTGCAATCAGGTTTTGTGTTGGGAGTGCAATGGTGTTAACTTCTGTCATCTTTTGCTCTGCTATCAGAAAAGCGCCACTTATCGAAGTGTTGGAGACGTCGGGTCCTGCACCACTCGGGACTTTCCAGGAGGAAAATGATAGACTGAATGCCCTGATCGATGGCAAACCCGTTCACAGCAATGGTGAATCTGTGCTTTCTCCAGCAGAACAGGTTCAGACCGATTCATCGCTACTTGGTCTTGAGTCCTCGGCAATGACGCAGAGCGTTGGATCGATTAAAATCAATGCAGATAAAGACGCTGCAGGGTCGATCGGCGTGCGCGTCACTGATCTTGCACCTTCGTACGGGTTCAATAATGCGTACAGTGATTTTTTCCGCGTGTGGCATGGCGAGGTGACCGAGATTTTGTCCCTGCCTGACCCGGAGCACATTCAGCCAGAACAGCGACGTATTCTTCGCGAGGGTGCAGAGGAACAGCAGTTCGACATCGAACGCTATCTCATGGACTTTGCTAACCAGGGAGATGACATGTACTTTCAGCTCGCCATGGCTTATGAGCCTTTCTGGAGAAAATATCCCGTCCTCCCAGCTGTAGTGACTCCAAACAAAATTGTTGAAGTAAAACCTTTGATCGTCGAGGTCGATTCAGACGTCAATCGCGTTGGAAACAGCATCAACAGTATGTCGCTGGAAGCTACTTCATCTTCATTGCCTCCTGAGTCTTCTACTTCGATGTCTTCTGTCACATTCACTGATGCGGAGCAGGAATTGTTGCTTCGACTACCACGAAAGGAGTTTTTGCTTCCAGAAGGAAGTCCCGAAGAGAAGCTCGTGATTGGTGGTCTCGTGGACATCCTCGTTGGGTTTGCGTATGAGCAGCTTACGTCACAGGGTGATAGTGGTGTGGAATCGACTTGGACTGTGAGCATTGTGAGTCCGACGCTGTCATGGCTAGACTCAAATGCGGATTTGCACTCCGTTGTGCGCTCAGCAGTTCGCCGCATGATCACTTTCCCGTTCCTGCGCCAGTATGATCTGGCACTGCGTTGTGTGCGTGAGGCCAGCGAAATCCTGAAGCGTGGTAAGCGTGTCGTACTGCGGGCACTGCTAACACTCTACCGAATTGTCGAAAAGTCTGAGACGCAGTATCTGCTCAACTCGTTGTACATTCAGGACTACTGCGTGTGGATCCAATCCGCCAATGATGAGCGTCTTCAACATGTTAGCGCGGAGTTGGACACCCATATAGCTGCGTTCTCGAAAAGCGAAACAGGTTGGGCATTGGAAGAGCTCGAGCGCAGTCTCTTCGAAACCGATGTTGACGATGCCGATAATGCTTCTTCATCAAGTTCGGACTCTGATTCTTCCGTCGATGACAGTGAAGATGAATCCTCTAGCGAAGAAGAGTCGAGTGATGACGATTGTATTGATGATGAAAAGAAGTCCACTTAGAGGCTTATGAAAAGATGAAAAAGATGCATGCACTGCATGCTTAATTAAATGCTCACCAACAAGATAGAGGAGGACACGCTTGTCATGTAAAATTAGTGAAGCAAGGTCTACAAAAATACAGCTCCAGTGCTATTGACTCGCGGACAACACATCCATGGCAAACCAAGACGAAGTTCGGGGTGTGAGCTTGTCAAGACCCCTGTCATTTGGCACTGATTCGGCAACGCGGTTCAAGCTGCCAATGCTGTTGACTGCACGACCTGGAAATGTGGGAGTTCAGATTGATGCGCACCGAGCAATGAATTTATTTTCCCATCCACGTAGTGTGAAGTTCACATCGCAGTTTCATGGTGGCATGTATGAAAACGGGTCGCTGGAGAACTACTCCCGCGTGGTAGAGCGCACGGCTCAACGAGCGCGACTTCTACAAGACAAATTGGACAAGCTGCGAGATCGGGAACAGTATTTACTTGAAGATGAAGCGAAGCGGAAGCAAAGGCGGATTCAGCGAGAAGCATCTCGCCAACGTCGATTTTGGCAGATACACCAGGCAGCAAAGCAAGCAGATGAGCGAGCACTAGAGACTGCCGCTGCAATAGCGATGCAAAAGGTAGTTCGAGGCGCTTTTGCAAGGCGAGCTGCTCAGGTACTGAGGCAAGTGCGAAAGACAAACGAAGCTGCATCGATGCTGCAGCGTGCAATGAAGGCGTACGTATCTAGGCAAGAGTTAGCTCAAGAACGAGAGCGCCGGGCTAGAGAAGAAGACGAACGTCGCGAGCTTGAGATACACTCTGCTGCAGCGGTGTTGCAGCGTCAGGTTCGCAAACGGTTGAAAGCAGTCCAGGAAGCGCATCAACAAGCTGCACTCGCTACTTTTACTGAAGATGAAGAAGCTGAAGATGAAATCGATGGGAAAAGTGATGAAATGGCTTCTACATCCGGTATACCATCGTTATCAGCCGAGCTTGCAGCAGACGAGAAGATCATCACCGATGCTCTGAGCAGAGGGATTAGCTTGGATCTCCTCTTCTCCGACGAAGAAGACAACGAAAGCGCGCTTTCAACAAACTCCACGTCGTCGTCCAGCATCCCTCGCATAGAGCCTATATCCACCACTCAAACAATACATCCTCAACCACCAGTGTCTAGGAACACAGCAATACGAAGGCCCATGTCCATCAAACGTGTTGGCGGAGGATACCGCACGAAGCTCCTTCCTCATCCCAAATCATCGGAACCCGAAGCAACAGATTCCAATCCAGCACCAGCAACAAGTCACATTACACAAGAAAGCAGTCGGCTACAAGAAACTGTAGCAACTTCATCCACCATTACAAGCGAGGAGTTTTTGCGTCACTCCCGACATTCCCCAACCATGCCCCAAACTGCATTATCTCCAACTCTCATTGCAACTACAAGATCAATTGCAACTCCACAAAAAAGTGAAAACGATGGACTTCGATCGTCATCGCCCGTCCAAGCCAATGTCTCTCCCTACGCCATTCCACAACGTCTCCATTATCATACATAGTACTTTAACGTCTAACAATGTAGCCATGTTTAATTAAGGGCTAACCTATTATTTACGTAAAAGGGTTATTTTGCTAAGTACGATCGCACTAAAAGCCTGTGCTCCAGTCCCTCTGACCAGCCAATTCCAATTGCTCGTGCACAACAAGACTTGGCTCGTACGATGCAGCTCTTCGCCGACTCGCAGACGCATTTCGCGGCCGTGTCCGAGGACAACCGTCTGAAAGTGTGGGACGTGGCCAGCGCCTCATTGCAGCAGGAACTCAAGGAGCGCGACCATCTCAGCTACCGCTACACGTGTCTAGCGTGGTCCCAAGCGTCCAAGTCCAAGAGCAAGAAACGTAGCGGCACCAGTGACCTGGGACTCTTGGCTTTGGGCACTAGCAATGGCTCTGTCGTAGTGTGGGACTTGGCGACGGGTGACGTCAAGCACACGCTTCAGGAAGAAGGCGCTGGAGCTGTACAAGCTCTAGCATTTAACCCACAAGGAAGCCTGCTCTACGCTAGCTCCAGTGACAAGCACGTACTTGAGTGGAGCATCAGCAGTGGCAAAGTGGAGCGCAAGTTCCGTTGTGGCTCGGGTGGAGCTTCTGCTCTTGCAGTCTCAGCAGATGGAGAGATCTTGGCTGCTGGAGGTTCTGCACTTCGGACGTTCGACTTGTCGTCGGGCAAGAAGAGCAGGAAGCTCGTGTCAGGACTGTCGTCTGCTGTGACGCAGCTGAGATTCGCTGCAGTAGAGGACGGATTACAATCGTCGAGGTTCTTGTTCGCAGCTACGGCAGGTGCACGCTTTGTCAACATGTATGACCTGGAGCTGGCGGAGCACGACGCTCCTGCACTTACGTTCAGTCTGCCTAGTAGTGCTGAAGGTCTGTTTGCCCGTGCTTCGGTAGGCGAAGCTGTGACCGTGAAGAAGAGCAAGAAAAACAAGAAGAAGAAGGAGAACGAAGCCAAACCGGTGGTGGATTTGCTCGTGGGAGCTACAGCACCTGCAGGTGCCATGTTTTTGTGGGCACACAAGTACCAGCAGGTGAACGACGTGTCGGAGCTGGCATTGGCTTCCAAGCCGCTGCCTCCGACACTGTCGACGGCGGAGAGTGCTGGCATTTTGCTGGCGGAACTCAGCACACAGGACAAGAATAAGACGGAGGTGCTCGTTGCGCGTGGATCGCTAGTCAAGCCAGTGTTCGAGAAGGTGTCGCCTGTAGAGGAGAATGCACCCAGTCAATGGAAGAGCGAACTAGAGTTTGCGGAGATCAGTGATGCTCTGCTGCTGACGGCTGAGCGTGCTGATGCAGCGAGCAAGAACGGCAGCAAGCGACAGAAGGTTGATGCTGCTGACGATGAAAAAACGCATGTGCCGACGCTGAGCGAGCGTCGCGCACTGGCAAACTCCATGGCAGTCGTGGATGAAACTACCAACTTTGAGGAGCTAAATGGTGAGGCGGACGAGGAGGAGAACGAGCTGACTCTGGCAGAGCGTGTTGAGGCTCTGCGTGAGCGTGTCGAGGGTGATGTGACTGCTGCTCTTAGCCGCGCGGAACGTGAGGCTGAGACTCCAGAGGACAAGGCTCTCGACAATAAACCTGATGCTTCGTCGCTTGCAAGTGTGTTGGAACAGGCTCTACAAGCTCGTGACAACGCGCTTCTGGAGTACTGCTTGCGAACGCGCGACGTCAAGGTTGTGGGGCGTACTGTGGCTCGTGTGTCGGCATCCCGTGTGCTAGCACTGTTGGAGGTGATTGTTCGCAAGCTTGAGCGTTCACCCAACCGTTTTGCGCGCCTTTGCCCGTGGTTGCGTGCTGTTCTGCTGCACCACACGGCGTATCTGGTAGCACAGCCCGATCTCGTGCCTAGCCTATCGGCTCTTTACCAGCTTTTAGAGACTAGGTTGCAGGTGCATGAGCAGATGCAGAAGCTCTCCGGTCGCCTGGCACTTGTACTAGGCCAGATTCACGTCAACAATGCCAACAACGAGCAGGAGGATGACGAGACTCGTGCCGCTGTGGTTTATCACGAGGGTGAAGAGGAGGTACGTGACGATGGCAATGGTGACGACAGCAGTAGCAACGAAGAGGAGGAAGATGACGAGGAGGACGACGACAACGTAGAGACTGAGGACGAATGATCGGATCGGTGGATGTATTAATACTCTCAATAGACCAGAACAGCGAGCCTCGCGCGAGTTTGTCATTTGCTTCATATCAAGTCACGTTGGACTCGTTCATCGTAAAATGCAATTGGGACCAACTTTGTGCCGGCCAAGACATCTAGATCCAGAGCGACTGCGTGCTAGACTTGGTGCAGAGAAATTCGAGAGACTACGCTATCATGAAGCTGCGGTCGTGAGCACAGCGCCAATGCGATTTCAATTGTTTGCTTTGACCAGTGATACTTTGTTCATTGTTCCGCTTATGGGTCGACGTGAAGCTGCTGCAGATATGAGTTTGCCATTGCGGAATATCTCTTCAGTCGAGCGAGTTGTGCCAGCAAACAAGAAACAGCGTGGTCTGCTACTACTCCCTACGAGTCAGCTTTTTCGTTTGCAATTACGGGAAGTGTCCTCCAAGAAGACACCTTCCGAGTTGTTCTTCTCGACTTTCGAGCCACAGACTCAACTCTTTTTTCAACTTTCACGAGCTTTACGCGTTGACTTTCAGGTTTGTCTTTGAGCTGGCACTTTGTTATACGTAGATTTGACGAGCTATGATGTTGCTTGTAACTTTTCTAGAGGCAGTTGATACCACAACTGCAGATGGAAGACAACTCGCCATCACGGATAGAACAGCGTCTCGAACTAGCAGGACTGTTGGACGTGTTTGCAATGGATCTAGTACGAGCACGTGACGATGTCGAACGTACACAATTGCTCGACGAGCTTACTGTCGCTGCCTACTCTTCGAACGATTTAAGACAGCTTTTCTTCGAGGACCGGACACAGATCCAGGGATGCACAGGTCTAGCTGTCTTTTTGATCCGCCAGCTTTCAAATCCGTTGCATCAAAACGAGAGCAGTCAAGTGAGGATGGAGTTCTTGCTCAGTATTGTACGGCTACTCAGCATTATGTGCTTTGACATGCAGCTGCGGACGAGTTGTTTGAATAAGCTGTCTCTGGGTGAGCTAGTTCATAACCTGCTTGCCCGAGGAGCAGAAAGTTATGCTGTCGGTGACAAAACTATTGACGACTCACGTGTGCTGCGGGAAGATTTCATGGATGCCCAAGCTACTTTGCTTCTAGCACTCGACGGCATGCAGCAGAACGAAGACTTTCGTTTGCATCAACATCAACAGATGCGAGGATTGTTGATCGAGCGATCCACGTCAGTAGTGCAGCAAGCACTTCGAACCCCTGCTTTGAAACAGTGGCTTCCCAAATTCTTTAAGAGAGTTTGCATTGCAATATCGCGAGTAGCTATTGCAATTGAGAGACAACATGAGCTTGAAGAGAGCGATTCCGAGGTAAACGGTGAAGCTTGTGACGAAGAATCAGATGAAGAAGACGACGACTTTGACTGTAGAGAAGCTCTGGACCCGACCCAAATGCTGGCACTCTGGCGATGTGTGACTATTCTAGAGCTACTTGTGAGAGGCGATGTTGATTCAGGTACCGACCAAGTTCTGGGCGTGCTTCTGCAGACCCGAAAAGACTGCATTGAGTAAGTGACCATTTGATGCGATCCCTTGGAGATAAATGACCTACTAACATTGTCGCTAATGACCCTCACAGTATGTACTTAAGGACACCGCGCTTCATGACAGCGTTGAGTACAAGTGGCATACCCCACCTCGAAGATATCGCTCTCAAGTTGTCCAGGTTCCTGGATTCACTTCGAGACCGGCGGAGAGGGTATAAAGCTCATGAATAATTAAATTGAAATGCCATAGATTCCATTGCGGATTATCGGCACTACTTGTCCATCGGTGGTGGGTCTTCGGCGAGCAGTAACACGCGAGGGAGTACCTCAGCCAAGTGGGGGTTTTGTTTCTGAAGCATGGCAACAACTGCTCGAACCTTTTCGATGCCTACCTTGGCTTTTTCTAAAGCTTCGCTTGCTTGCGTCTCGTTGGCAGGACCATTGCTCACTCCTCGGCAAAGTGAGTCGAACCGCTTAATCATGCGCAACTTGCGTGCCGCGGCGTCAATATACCGTTGTTTGTCGTAAAGTGCAGAATTAATCTCTCGTTGAAGTGACAATCCACGCTCTTCATCAACCTTCAGCTCGGCCGAAGCTTTCTCAAGTTGAAAGGATATATCCTCACCAGATACAAGTTGCGAACGAATGCTCTTATCGAGCCTTGTGGCATCTCTCTCGCTTTTGCGCAGTTGATTCTGCAGCGTGGACACTTTGGCTGTAAGGGCAGCAAACGTCAGGTCTGCCTCCTGCTCCTTTTTGCTGCGCCCACGTAAAGCTATCAGGTTACGCTTGTGGACAGCTTGCTCCATGTCTTGCAACATTTGCTCTTGACTCCTTTGTAATGCCTCAAGTCGAAGACGCATACGATGGATCTCTTTCTCCATACTGCGCGCCTCGGCCTGCCCAACTTCAGGGTCAAGTGCTGCCTGAGTCTCCTTCTCCAGCTGAATTTTCTTCTCCCATAGCATGAGTTGTCGCTCAACCTCCACGACACGATCTAACAATTCCTGTTTCTCTTGACGCAACGTAGCAGCACGAGCTTGCATCGAAACGGATGTCGCCTCAAGTTCTCGTAACTCACTGGCAAATTCTAACTCAAGTGCGTGGTTGCTGTTGAGTAGTTCATCGTGACGTAAGCCTTGCCGCGAGATAAGGTCATTCAACCGCCCGGTGTCTGCGTGCAGTGTTGCTATACCGTTTGAGAGTTCTCGAAGCTCGCGCTGCAATTCTTGTAGCTCATGTTGTAGTCGCAGTTGCTTTTGCTCCAGCACACTTGTCTTACTTTTGCGTTCTTGATTGCGTTCACTCAGTTCTTGGGCTTCACTGGCAGCATGAACGAGTGCTGTTTGTGTGCTTAGCCACTGCTTTTGTTTTGCCGTGTTATCTTCCCTTCCAATCTTGGTTTCACGCACCAAATTCTTAATTGTCGCTTCCAGTGGACCAGTGTCTGCATCCTCCATCTTGCTCACTAGTTGCTCGTATTTCTTGTTAAGCCGATCCAGTCGTAGCATCTTCTTTTCGATCTCGTCATTGCGCTGACGGATCTCCAACTCGGCACGCTCAACGCGCTGATCATCCCGTTTGAGTTCTTCAACAAGGGCTCGTTGAGCTTCTACAAGTTGTGCTGTATGGTTTTGCACGTTTAGTGCGTCAACACCCACTCGAGCCATTTCGTTCTGCAAGTTTGCCAGCTCAACTTCTTTCTCGTGCACGCGCGTCACGAGTCGTTGTGTTTCCTTGGTGAGATTGTGTGCTGCCTTGTGCACTGTTGTTTGATCATTCTTCTCAGCAGCTATTTCGTCTTCAAGCAAGTGACGCTCACGCTGCGTCGTCTCCAAGTGCTGTGCCACTTGAGCTGCTTCTGTCTCGAACTTTTTCCCCTCCGCCGTAGCAGAGGAAACCTGTGCCTCTGTCTGCTTGAGCGACTTAGCCAGTAGTTCATAGCGTGCTGCAAGACGATCGTGCTCGGCTCGTAAGTTTTCGGTCTGCTCCTCTACAAAACGGAGCTCTGCATTAAAGCGCTCAATGGTGGCGATCAGAACTTCGTGGGCTTGCTGAGCCTTCTCAATTGATATCTTGTACCCGCGTAATTCAGCACTAAGTGCAAGCTCATCTTCGCCCACCTTCGATATAGCGGTTTGAGTGGCCTGCAAGGCAGTATCTCGTTGCTGCATACCGATGAGCGCACTTTTCCATTGTTGCAGGAGTTGCTTCTTTTCAAATGCCACAGCTTCCATTTGCGTCGCAGCCTCGCGCAGTGTCTCCTCAGCGGCCTGAGTCTCCATCCGCTGTGTCTTGAGTTGCGATCCATTAACCGCTAGTTGCTCTTGCAGTGTCTTCACTTGCTCGTTCAACCGGTCAATATACAAATCCTGCTTCACCTTGTCCTTCTCGGCAACTGTCATAGATTCCTCCGCCTTCTCCGCTGCGCGTTGGGTACGAGCGATTTCGTGTTTTATCTCTTCATTGTACTGTTCAACCTGCCGCAACGTCGCATTTAGTGAGTCGAGTTCTCCCTGCGTCTTGTGCAGATGTGCGCGACGGCGTTCCACAGCCAGTTTTTTCTCCTCTGCACTAGCTTTCCACTCGTCAAGCTTGTCTTCAGTTGAGAACCGTTCATCATGCAACGTCGTGAGTCGACGGTGCGCACCCTCTAGTGCGACCTGCAGCTGTGCAAGTTGTTGTTGCACTCCATACAGCGAAACACCGACATCCTCACGCGCAGCTTTAGCGCGACGTAGCTCCTCCTCTTTCTCGCGGAGTTCCAATGACAAGCGCTCGTCATTACCCACGAGCTGCTCGTACAACACCTTCTGGATGCGTTGCATGCGCTCATGCCGACCCATATCCACGATAGTCTGAGTTGGGTCCTCGTCCTCATCGTCATCGTCACTATCGTCTTCTTCCTCGCTATCGTCTTCATCCTGCGGACTCACAGCACCCACTTGGTCATCTTCCTCGCCTTGTTCAGCATCGCCCATCGCAGATTCATAGACATCTTTCCCTCCAGCCTCTTCCAGCGTCTGCTGCTCCCCCACCTCCGACATGGTCCAAGTCTCAACTCAAAGTGTCTTCAATCCGCGTCGTTTCAAGTATAACGGTTCGCAGATGAGCTTCTTTTCTACCAATAAAAATCCAAAAGTCCTATGATTGGTTAAAACTGTTCCCATGTGATTCTATCCACACAATTCGATCGTATTCCACAAGGTACGATGGCCATGCGATCGGTGCTGCTGCGCTCGGCGGCGGTGCGCGCTCTAGGCTCGCAGACGCGGCGGCCAACTACGCTCACGTATGGTGCGGCGGCGTTGGTGGAGCATTGCGCGTCGTTCCACAGCACACGGGCCGCCATGGAGCCCAGCAAACGCGACTTCTATGACGTACTGGGCGTCTCTCATGATGCCAACAAGAACGAGATCAAGAAGAAATACTACCAGCTAGCCAAGAAGTACCATCCGGATACTAATAAAGCAGATCCGGATGCGGCCAAAAAGTTTGCTGAGGCCACTGAAGCTTGGGAAATCTTGGGGGATGATGATAAACGTCAGAAATATGACGCTTACGGCCATGCTGGAGTGGACGAACAAGCGGGTTTCGGTGGTGCAGGAGGCTTCCAGGGACAGGGATTTGAGGACATTTTTGGAGAATTCTTTGGTGGTCAAGGCTTCGGAGGACGCGCACGTCGCGGTGCCAACCAGCCGCAACGCGGCGCAGATATCCAGGTGGATATCACGCTCAACTTTATGGAGGCAGTGAAAGGCACCACGCGCGACTTGAACATCACGGCCAATGTCGAGTGTGACTCGTGTGACGGATCTGGCGCCAAGCCGGGCACCAAGAAGAAAACGTGCCCAACATGCGATGGGTCTGGTGTGCAGATCATGCAACAGGGATTCTTCGCGGTGGAAACTCCGTGCCGTCGTTGCCGTGGTGAAGGATCGATCATAGAGTCACCGTGTGGTAAGTGCCGTGGCAAGGGTACGGTTAAGAAGCCGCGTACTGTGGAGGTGAAAATCCCCGAGGGTGTGGACCAGGGCATGAACCTCCGTCTGGCACACCAGGGTGAGCCAGGCCAGCGTGGTGGACCAGCAGGACATTTGTATGTGGGCATCCACGTGCTACCGGATCCGTTCTTCAAGCGTCGTAAAACGGATGTACTGGTGGACGTACCGATCTCGGTAGCGAAGGCTGTGTTGGGTGGTACGGTAGTTGTGCCGACCCTGACAGGCGAGGTGGAGATGAAGATTCCGCGCGGAACACAGCCAGACACGGTCTTGCAGATGCGTGGTAAGGGTATTAAGGAGCTCAACTCGAACCGCCGCGGTTCACAGTTGGTGAACCTCCAGGTTTGCGTTCCCAAGTAAGTATCTGCTGTTTGTTACAGTGTGATGTGTGGCGAATGATGACTAACGTGGATTTTTCTTTGATGGTATGTAGAAACTTGTCACCGCGACAGGAAGAGTTGATGGAGGAGTTCTTGAAGGAGGAGGAGGAGCGGGCGGAGAAGGGTGAGGACCCGGACAGCAAACCGCACTCGTTCACCAAGTCAGTGCGGGACACTGTTGATCGGATAAAGAGTTTTATTAAGAGCTGCAAGACGGAAGAATCTTCCTAGACGTATGGAGGTATCAATAGCGTCGACAGCTCACGTGGACAAAGAGTGCGTAGTGGCTTTAGCCCTCATTTTTGCCTGCTGCAGGGCTTTGACAAGCGAACCGCTAGATGGCCGCCGAAAACAGTGAACAAAATGTGAAACGCAAGCACATATGCAATGTAGACTGCAATGACTAGCTCTAGTCTTGTATTTCCTGTGTTCAATCCCTCGCTTCGCTACTCAGAGGAGGAAAACGTCGTCCTTAGGGGTCTTGAAGATGCGCATGTGCAACCCCGGTACGTCCAGCAGTTCGTTGATCTGCTGCGTACATTCCTGAAATTCCTTGCTGGCCAGCCACGTGTCGAAGTCCTTCTTGGACTCCCACTGGTAGAGCAACAGCAGATTAGTCTCTGTAACTACAACCTCAAGCAAAAGTCTGACTACCTCAGAGAAGACGACGTATTTGGTGTGGTCGTCCACCTGTGCGTACGTGTCGATCGCGATGAATCCAGGCTGCGCACGCACTGTGGCCTTGACTTTCTCCATGAGACGGGCCACGCGCGGCTCGTAGCCGCGACTCATGATGCGCTCACACAGCACCTTGATGCGTCCAGGGCTCATGATGAAGATTGAACTGAAGAACACTTTTACTTAATGAATACTTCTGCAAAAATGCACTTCATTAAAGTAACGGATAAGTAACAATGATACATGACATGCGAAGTTGCTGCATGAACGGAAGTGGAAGAATAACCGAATGCGATCGTTTAGTAGAAGGTTCTTCCAACGTTAATACATGCAGATCAACTGCCACAAAGCATCGACGGCTATAACTGCTTCACGATAAAATCTCATGTAGATAACGAGTCTTCAGTGCATCCATTGGTGTCGAAGAACTTGTCCTCAATAGCTCAAAGTTCTCTCCTTGAGGCAGGTACCAGCTCCTTCAACACTGCCTGGCAATTTGCCAACTAGACGACGCAAATGTAGCAACTAGAACAGGTAAAAGAAATGAGTCAAAGTATACAGTATAGCAACGCCTGCAATACAGGTTCTTCGAGGGTATTACGCATACATACCTGCTTCACCACTGCCTCATAACTGTCTACAGCTCTGCATCCTTGGGCTTGGCCGTGAGGTAGTGAAAGCCCACTACGGAGATCATGATTACTGCCCCCAAACAGTTCACAAACACCATCAGGGCCGCGTCCATCTCGTCGCTATCGCAGAACAACGAAGCACACACATCGTCAGTATAGCCCACTCTATCTAGTCAATGTCGACACAGCGCCCGTGGGT
Source organism: Phytophthora litchii (assembly GCA_002812785.1). Taxonomy (NCBI): domain Eukaryota; phylum Oomycota; class Peronosporomycetes; order Peronosporales; family Peronosporaceae; genus Phytophthora; species Phytophthora litchii. The sequence continues at coordinate 9,074 of PCFV01000421.1, read as the reverse complement.
CGCTCTTGGTCTCAGCAGCGCTCCAAGTGCCACGTACTTGTTCATGATGCCGCGTATTGTATCTGGCTATCCTGTTGAGACGCGTAGCCGACGCGATGTTGCGCGAATGTAAAATCATAGTGTGGTGTACACAATAGACACATTTCAATTCTGTAGAGCATTTTCGGTGGTGATGGATGGAATTACGGCATAGACGCCTAGAAACGTTGATCGTAGTGATGAACTTTTGCACGAAGCAATCAAATATGCGAGTGTTTTCCCGACAAGACAGCGACAATATCCATCGTGTCCACATGCCAGCCAGCCGCTCGCAACGTTGAAGTGGGCAGCGCAGGTGTTTATGGCATGGTTAGTTATCATGAGCTGTGCAACGCTGGCCTTGTCCGACAGCAACAAGCTGAAGCGATATACACTACGTTCTATAGATCGCTGATTGTCCGTTTCGTTAGCTGCACTTGTTGCCTTTTGGTGCCGTTCTTGCTGGGAGAGAAGGCAAGTCGTCTTGGGTTCTTCGCTGCGACGATGGTGGTGCTGCGCCAAGCACTGCGATATATTGACAGCCATCTATCACCTCTAACGCTTATCGCTGCGGCGCGTTGCTGGAAGCCTGCGCGCTGCGACAGCGTCTCGCGGGCTAGTGCAGGCACCACCGCCCAGAACCTCGCGCCGGAAATACACGAACGGCAAGATACACATCTGGTTAGCGCTATATTGATACTCTGCCCCACGCGAACCTGCACCTCGCGCTGCTCGTCCTCAGTTTCGAAACAGCAAGCCAACCACAAGAAGCCGCGTCGCCAGTCACGCCCGCTCAGCCAGACCTCCGCGATATAGTTTCTTGAGACAGCCAGACAAGGGCGCCCGTCCTCCGGCGGATTACGCTGCCTCATTACGCCACCCATCCACTCGTGCATAGAGGCTGCCCCGCAGTCCACCACCGCGGGCTACACCTTCTCGGCAACACATCTCTTCTCAGCGACAGCGTGCTCATTCGACAAAAGACCTCGCAGCAAACAAGCAAGTGATCGCCATGACGGACGCGAGCATCCAATCTCAACGCCTGCAACGCGTGTACGAGACCGCCAAGAACTCGCTCAACATCAGCACACAAGTGGCGCTGGCGGGCGGTGTGGCCGCGCCCGCAACGGTGTACCAAATGGACATTTCATTCCGTAGCACGCGCAACAAGTGGAGCATCGCCAAGCGCTACTCGGAGTTCTACGCTGTACGTCGACAGCTTCGCAGGTTTGTCAAGCAGTACAAGCTGCTGTACGGTACCGGCCCTGGCTGCCCGGCTCCATTGCTGGCATTGGACAAGACGCTGGAGGCCGCCTTCCCGCGCCGCCACTTCCGCTGCGACAATAACATGATCATTGCTGAGCGGCGAGCAGCACTCGAGACGTTCGTACAGTCGCTGGTCAAGGTCGTCTCGAGCATCCCAATGGCGGCCGACGTTGCAGCTACTTGTGAGTCAGCAATGACGGCTGAGACTACGCAGCTGATAGCGCTGTACACGATCTTGCGGGACTTCCTCGAGTACCCGGACAAGCAGATCGAAAGCGAGACCAAGCTCAAGTTAGCTGTGCTGTCGCTGGAAGATGTAGTCGTGGACTCACGTAGCAACCTACTTGAGACAGTCGAAGGTGTTAGCTGCAGCGAGTGCTGCAGCATCTGCCTCGGTGAGTGGGATGACGAAGAGTGCGTTGGCATGAACGTGGTCAAGTTGCCGTGCTTGCACGCCTTTCACGAGGATTGCCTGCTGGAATGGTTGCAAGCCAACACACACTGCCCCATGTGCCGAGAAGAACCTACCACCGCCACTGCCCGGTCCAGTCTTGATGAGGCTGCAGTGTATCACCACGCCCTTGCCACCAAGATGGACGCATCAGCCACTACAAGTCGACACACTCTATGCTAAAGCGCATCAGTTCGCTTCATTCACTTATTACCATAGGAAAGTAATAGTATAGCTGCGCTTATTTATCGCAGCCAAGCTTCTTGTTGTTGCTTAGTCTAGGTTCCCATTACTTAGCCAAGCTTCCCATTGCTTAGCCAAGCTTCCTGTTGCTTAACCAAGCTTAGCCGTGTTAGCCATAGCCACTTCAACATGGCTGAACCTTCTAAACCTTATATGCCTACTATCATTTCGAGTCAATATTCCAAACCACAGGTTTTCTTATTCTCTTCACTTTGTATGCCATCCAATCATCTTGACAGTTGTATGCCTCATTCAAGCGGGAGCCTCTTGGCGCACAAGCCGCGTTGGAGGGGAGAGAATGATGCTCCTACCCGTGAGTCTGCTCTCGCATCTCCACGACGTCTTGTAGTCATTCTAACATGTCCTCCCATATCTATATGCACAGGTGTTCGAGCGCTTCGCCGAGTTTGGCTGGCAGCCATTCGTGGAGCCTGCTGAGACCTTCGAGTTCTTCACCGTATCAGGCATCTTCCGTCGCGCTAATGTGGACGTTTCACATCATGGAGGACAGTCTGCTGCGCAGAACCTCGTGCAACGTAGTGCACTCTTCGATGTGTGTTTTAAGAGCGGCCTGGCACACCTCGTGGTGGCCTACATCCGTGCAGAGGAGACACAGACACAACCCGAAGGGTTTGCTGTTGTTAAAAACTACGTGTTGAAGGAGCCAATTGCTGTGCAACAATGGGCACGTCGACGTCTTGAAGTAATTGAACAGAACGTGAATGAAATGGTGAGTGAGCAGCAATATAGCGGACGGGAGTCACCACGTACAGCCAAGACGGAGGCTGTGGAGGAAGAACTCCGACAGCTTAATGGATTGCGCATGATCTTCATTGCACTTACGGAAAGGTTGAAAGAAGGCTCTCGTCAAGCTGCATACAATTCTAATGGTGTGGATGCTGAAGGCAATGTGCTGAACGAGACGGAGCTCATGCGACTAACTACTGCAGGCATCCAGAACCTATTGCAATTGCTTGCTCGAACTCAAAGCGTAGCGTGTGCTTGCAAATGCATGTTGTGGCTTCACGACAACGGAGTGGCGGCTGATAACGAGATGTACAATGCGTTTTACAGTCAGGCGAGATCGCTTCGTGTCACGTACCGTGAACAATTTGAAGAAATTTACGGCAATAAGCTTTCATCTGTGAGTGGATTAAAGGAACCGATGTTGCTGATTGAACATGTGATGAAGAGTGCGAGCATCTCGCTGGAAAACCTTGGTGGGAGCTGCCCACCAACTCAACTCGGACAGCTACTTGAGCTGTTGCGAACGCCGACCATTCAGGAAGATGTTGTTCAATTTTACGGAGACGAAGTAGATCGGGAGCCTATTGAAGGATACTTTCGCGTGCAGGTGGCTTTGCTGCTGTATTTCTGCTTGGACAGGGCTTATCTGAGCGTGTGGAAACAACACACGCAGAGTGGTGCTCGCATTGCGAACAAAATGCGTTCCTTGGCAGACTCGCTTGCGGCACAATTGAATGTGCGTGATGATATGAAGTTGACCTTGCTGGCTCTGTGGTTGATTGAGAATGCAGTTGTGGTGAAGTCATCCGGTGATGATCAGGTGGCTGCTATTTACGAAAGCGCTATTAGCCTTCTGCAACAGTCAAGTGCGATGCATCTTCACCAAAAGTACGACCTGGAGGCTGATCTGATTCTTCACGTGCTCGAGACGTTGGTCCACCGGGGTGAAAGTCTCATCGCATGGAAAGTGTGGAATACGTTTGGGGTGGATTTAGAGCTGTCTCCACCATCAGCAACGGAACTCGTTGTGATCATTTCACTTGAGTTGGATTTGTGGGAACGAGCACTGTCATTGATTCGCAGTCAGAAACGTCAGGATCTATTGGACCTGTTATTTAACTGGTTGATGAAGAGCCATCGTTTGAAGGAATTAGTGCAAGGTGTCACACTACTGCCTGCAGAAGAGAAACTCTTCCACAGTTACATGATGGAGAGCAACATTATCAGTGATGAAGACGTTCTTCGGGATGATAACATCAAGCGCGTAGACTTTCTCGTGATGTACTATATTCTCAGAAGTAAGTATGAGCAGGCGTGGGATGTTCATCACGAACACCTGGCGATGATTCGAGCAATGTCCCGTGGTGACACCGAAATTGCAATGGCTGCGTTAAACCAGCCAAGCTTGCGCATCCGAGCGTCATTGCTATCAAACATGTGCGCTGAACCTCCTGAGAAATCGTTCCCGCACAGAAGAAGGAGTAAACATCGTCGCACCACGAAGCCAGCACTATTGGAAAATGAAGAAATGGAAGATGCTTCCATTCACGAGACACGAGATACACCGACACCATCAGTATCCATACCAGCGAAGTCAATTTCCACACCGATTCATACAGATCAGACCGAAGTAACTTCAACTGCGAACGCATTTGTATCGGCACAGACCGACCATTTGACACATTTCCAAGATATGGCGGAAACAGGCGAGTTTGCTTATTCCCCAGGCATCTTTTCGAGCCGTCAAGGATCGAGCGTTACGACCCGGGCTATTGAATCACCTGCTACTCTTGTGGGTGAACAGAAGACACCGACATCAAAAAAAGGAAAGAAAAAAGCTAGCGCTGCTGACATCAGCATTGGTTCCATCGACTCGAGCCCAGACTCCGCTTTACATACACTTACCCGACCGAACCCTGTTGTCACGTCGAGCTCGTCCCGTGGCATTGCTCGCCAAGCTCTGAATTTTGGGTCGTCTCCGCTAAAGCCTTCCAGTGCGCCCACTACGCCGCTGCAGCCTCTTGTCTCCCCACTTGGCGGTAAGAAAGACTAATTCATTGATTGAACTCTTTTGACGCGTATGCGCGCTATTAATGCTAACGGACCACTTCAATTCGTACTGTAGATCGTCTTCCGCTTGGTACGCCGCCAGTCCGATTCAAGATCAACCCTACCTTTGCTTCCACTTCTATAGCACCTGCTCGTAATGTCGGAGGTTCCGCTGATGGTGCGTTGATAGGCACCTCTTGATTTACGAGGAAGCAATCTCCTCTGACGCTCGTTTGTTGGCTTTGCCTAGATTTCTCTCTGAAACCACACAACACTGATAAGACGGAGGACGAAAGTTCAGCTAGTAGCTCTCATGAAACGGAGACAGCAATTGCAGAGAATCCAGAGAACCGAACTGTCCAGCAGGCCAGTACGCCACCTTCCGATGTAGACACCCCTGATGTTTTGGAGACTCCGAAGCGGTATCAATTCGTGCGCGAGCCGTCCACGGATTCACGCCTTGAAGTAGCACACTCAGATTCAGATGAACCGATGTCACCTGCGACGGAGGAGCTAGAAGGAATGATGGAGCTGGAACGTATCGACGAGGAGTTTAGCACACCAATATCCCGTTCAAAAGGACGGCGGAAGGAACCCGCTAGTGCCCCTGTTCGTCGCAACCCTCGACGTTCTGCACGCCACAAGTACTAAAACTGATTGCAGCTTTGTGCGTAGAGAATAAAGCGATAGGTTCTGCGAGCAATTTGTTGTACCAAGTCTCTCCACGTCAATTGCAGGCCCTCACCAATGATAAAATCACTATATTCATCCGCTATATCGTCGGTAGGCTGCTACTGAAGATCGTCACTGTTGATGATACGTCCTTCAGAGGGTACAAGCATCGGAACTCCCTGGTAGATCGGGTACTCGACGTTAATCTCGTCGCACACGAGGCTGCCACGCTCGACGTCATAGCGAATTGGATACTTGGAGATGGGGCAAACGAGATGTTCCATGACTCTCGCGTCCGCTAGCTTTGCAGTGCGGTCGAAACGAGAAGATGTCGAGATCATACGCGCTCTCAGTTGCGTCGACAATATACGCGCAGGACGCAGGACACTCCACGAGCTCATCGTGAGGTGGATAATTGTTTTTGGTTGTCAAGGCATAATATAGTCATTTCCACCAATCATAACTATGTATTTTATTTTTCAAATATATCATTGGTCGAAAAGAACGCATTGAAGCAAATGATCTTCACATTTGAAGAAGCGAAGAAAAGATTGACATGGCCAAGAAGAAGTCGAAGACAACGCTCCCTAACGATGACCTGGAGGCTAGTGCCTCGGAGAGACTACTTCCTGGTAAATCCCCGTGTTCTTCTCTTTCGATCCATACCACGAATGGCCCCTATCTCTCTCTCACCTTCAAGTTATCTGTATCTTTTCAGCCTCTGACGCTGAGTATCATCGCTTGGAACAGCCCGAGAGTGCCGCTCTCCGTCGCCAACGCAGCAAGTCGCGCAGGATCTGGTGTGCCATCATTGCTCTGACCACAGGCATCCTCGGGTTCATCGCTGTTCTCGCCATCTTACGTGCTGTTGAAGATGCCAATCACCTGGCACCTACTAAGCGTCCAGTGTTCCCAACTCAATATGAAGCCAGTGTCACTTTTAACATGCCATACATGGACATGGCAGAGCCTCTGTACGTCCACGTGGATGAGGTCAAGGGGTTGCAGAAGCTCAGCTACTACGGAGGCACCGACACTTACATCTACAACACCAGTGGAACCAGTTACCAGATCATTCCAGTCATTCGTGAACGTAAATGCTTCAAGTCTGGAGCAGACTCACTGCAGCATATCTTCCCCAACATGACTCTCTTTGAGCCGCAACACGGCGTGTTTCTTGTGGAAGGACGGTCATGTTTCAGCTGGAAGTTTGTGACGAAGCTTCATGAACCTACAGCCGATGGACTCTTGGGGGAATACACGCTGTACGTGGACCAAAAGACTGAACGTCCTGTTCGATTCCACTATGTGGGCCGTAACGGAATGCTCGGTGGAAGTCACATTGATGAGTATTATCTCGACTATATCTACGTGCGCGAAGGTCCTGTGGACGAGGATGTATTCTCGTCCCTACCAGCTTCGATGAACTGCACTGAGATGCCCGGCGACGATGGAGGTCCATCGCGCAATCCGAAGCAAGATGTACGTCCAGAATATTACTATAATGTGATGTTGAGGTCGTAATTGATATCTCTTTTGTTTGAATAGATTCACATGCTTATGCCCGAAGGTACTACCGTGAAGAAGGACATTTTCGACAACTTTTCGGCAACGCATGACAAGATGTACGGTAACGAAGCCACAGCCATCGATCGCATGGCGACGTTCCACCACAACCTCCGCTTCATCAATGCAGAGAACCGCAAGGTAAGCTCTACGCGAAGCTGTCCGGCATAATATGAAAGTAGTAATTTGTGACTACAGGGGCTGCCGTATCACCTCGAAGTGAACAAGTTCGCCGACCTAACACATGAAGAGCGTATTAATCTGTACCGACCGTCACGGGTGAAGCGGGCCAAGGACAATGGTGCTATGGCTGTGCACGAACTTTCAAGTTTCGAAGATCCCGGAGACATGGACTGGCGGAAAAAGGGAGCTGTCACACCTGTGAAGGACCAAGGTGCTTGTGGATCTTGCTGGACGTTCGGGTACGCATTGAGCGCAATTTTATCCGTGCCTTCAACTTACGCTTTGGGTTTATGATTAGGACGACTGGGGCTCTGGAGGGTGCGCTGTTCGCTCAACAGAAGAAGCTTTTCAATATGTCCCAGCAAAATCTCCTCGACTGCTCGTGAGTGCAGTTATGCGTTTTTTTTCTAGCACAACTAACATACACTTCTGCTTCATGACAACAGGTGGGACTATGGCAATAATGCATGCGACGGAGGATTGGACTACCAAGCATATGAGTGGATTATTGCTAACGGCGGCCTTGAGACTACTGCGACGTACGGATCCTACCGTAACGCTCCTGACTACTGCCACTTCAATGTCGATAATGCCATTGGGCGGATGAAGGGCTTCGTGAACGTCACGAGTGTGCAAGCTCTCAACGATGCTCTAGCGACGATCGGTCCGCTATCGGTGTCGATCGACGCATCCCTTCCTTCGTTCTACTTCTATGGTGGTGGTTACTACGACGACGTTGAGTGCAAGAGCGACCTGGACAGCCTTGATCATTCAGTGGTCGCCGTTGGCGTGACCACACACAACGGTCAGAAGTACACTCTGGTGCGTGTGTGCGGGACATATCTTTTATCTACGCTGTGTACTGAAACTGTCTTTGTTGCGCAGGTCAAGAACTCGTGGAGCACTCACTGGGGTGAGGACGGCTACATCAAGATCTCGCAGAAAGACAATTTGTGCGGCGTTTCCACTGCCGCTACGTATCCTGTCCTTGCCGACTGAAGGTCGCCTCGTCACTTGAGACTGCGTCGAGGCAACTTGAAGTTGCATTCCGTTACCAACTCTGCCACTAGCATCTGTATATTCTGTCGGAATCAAGTCCATCAAATGAAAAAAACTATCGGCCCCATTGAAACGACCAAAAACCAATGTTGCGGTGTGTTTCCAATGCAATCTACAACTTCATTTCGAATTAGATAAAAAGTCTATGGTTTAGACTAAAACTTGGTGTAAATAAAAGCTCGCGCTTGCTGCATCCACGATGAGAAGCAGGTTCTTGCTGTAGGTACTACAGCATCAAGTAGCGTTGAAGATAGCTCGATGCTGACTGCTAGACGTTCGCCAAGCCGTGTCGCGTCTACATGCACGAGGCTGTCACGGGCAATTGCGGCACGGAGGCCCAGTACGCGCCGTCGTTCTGCTTGGCATGCACACGGGCACGCGCCTTCGTCGAGGTGACGCTCAGATCCACGGGCACACGTGCGTTGCGGCCGTCCACCTGCGGGGCGTTCATGAAGGCTGAGATGATCGACTCGAGGACCTGAGAAGCTTGCATCTTGGGACTTGGGTAACTTGTCTGCGTTGTCGAGTGCTTTTCGTAGAATGTCATGGCGCTACATTGTGAGCGTCGAGCACCGTTCTCCCCGAGAATTGGCGCGAGCTAATCAGAATGGAGGAACGCTATGACCTGGATGCTTTGGCGGCCAAATTGGACGAATCCTGTGACGTTGTTCGTGTGACGCACAACGGCAAAAGAGACAGAATGTGTGGGCCACATTGCCAACCATTGTGGTCCACATAATCGGACGAGAACATTAAAATTTGATCGTCCGATGAATTCACATTTGGTCGTTTCTGAGGGTTCGCGCAGTAGGGCTGTAGT
>PCFV01000420.1:0-27594 GCA_002812785.1 Phytophthora litchii | reverse complement strand
CGTCAGCAGTCCCGCCTCCCTATCAACCCTTAGTGGTTCAATTTTGGCATCTACTTAACCTGCTGAATCGCTGCAGCGACGGTGGTACAACGGGGGATCGCAAAGTGCTCTACTATGCGGAACCGCCAGAATCGATTGTTGTTTTCGAGGTAGTATGTATTCGGATGCCAATATCACCAGATAACTTTCCTCCGGACTCTCCTCAAATGTGCAAGCTCATGTAGGTCACATACTTATCCAGTATTTATGGTACTACTGAATTCTAGCGCTTTTGTTTCTGAGTCGAACTTCGACCACCCTTGTGGATGCAGCATGTCAGTTGTGGGAGTTTGGACGATTATTTTTGAGCAGCAGTCAGTGGCGTAAAACTATAAATTAAAGTGCTTGCATGCATTCGAAGAATTACATTGCTTACCATCCAGAAGAACATGTGCGTCGCTATTGCTCTTGACTGGTGGCTTCTTGTGCGACTTTCGTGATAGTCCTGAACGGAAATGGAGACAAGGCTGCAACGAGGACGAATCACGAGTTGACTCGATGCACGTTACCGGTTATTCCAAGTCTTAGGCACTAGCAGTAGCTAAACAATTTGGTTTCGGCACGCTCAGTGTGTTCGGTACCTTGATATGCCTCACGCAACATGAAAACAATCGAGTTCGTGTTACGGATCAACTATTGCAACTGTGTGGCTCGAAGCATTATTTGGTAGCTGTCGCGACCAGGAGCGGAAGCACGCTGACGCCATGGTCAGCTTGGCACGTGGACGTTCCCGCTGCGCTCATAATGGAAGTGAGAGTGGAGGAATCTGGGACGATCAAGCTTCTTAGTCTGCACCGTCCTTGAAGCGGTATGAAGCTTGACCAGCTCAACGATCAGGTTTGGGCCTGACCACCAGCCGTCAAGGCATTCGAAGCGTGTCAAGCACCAATGCAAGTCTACAAGTTTGAAGAGTGCTCGGATAGCTGGAGAGGAAGGTGTCAAATGGTGCAGACAATGTTCTGCTTCCGATTAGAGTGACGGCGCACTCGAACGTTGTTTGCCAACTCTTGTAGAAGTCCCTCGTTGTGTTCACGCAGTGGGCCAACCACAGTTTTGATGGTGGAAGGACGAAGCTTTGCCAGATGAGCCTAAGGAGACTCCAGCAACAGGATCATGATGGTCTCCATTCCGTCCGGTGCACCCCTGAACCGAAGTCGCCGCGTCTGTCGTACAGAATATGTATGCGCGATTAGCAAAGTGTGCTTGGACTTCGACGTCTTCGGAATTCGTTCGGATGACCATGCTTGACTTCTGCTGATCCGGGCCTGTGTTCATTATCCAACTTGCGCGTCCAGCTCCAAGTACTCGAAGATTCACGAGGCGAAAGTATCATAGTCGATGAAGGGCAAGTGGAGTAGGAACGTGTTTCCCCCGTTGACGCTCAGTGCCGAGCAAGAGTCACAGTTCCGCCACTTAGCACGCGGGTTGGTACGCGAGACGCTGGCATACTCTAATTCGTTCGAGAAACTACCGGCAGCCGAGCGAGACCTAAGCAAGCACAAGCGTTGGAAAGCCGTTAAGACCCGAGACAACCTCACAGTTTTCAAGGAGCGAGACCCACCTAAGATCTTCACAGGCACAAGCTTCGACACGCCCGAGCACCAACGACTAGCGGAAGATGAATGGCAAATGCCCAAGCTGTTGGTTGGTGTCGGCTCCATCGTCGGCTCACTCGACGACGTCATGTACGGGGTCGCGACACCCGACGCCGAGGCTATGTTGCTCAAAGCTGCTATCGTGCGCAGTGCACTAGTGGATGGCGCGGTGTTGGCACAGATTGACGGACCTACACCTGAGGAACCCTACCGGTTTCTCGGCGTCAAGTGGTTCGTGAAAGGACCTCCTACCACGCTGCGGAGATTCGTGCAACCGAGAGATTTGGTGTTCGTCGAGTCCACGGGTATCCTCAAGCGCTCTAAAGGCAATCGCATTGGCTATCAATTACTGCATTCGGTGGACTTGGACGGCTATGGGGCATTGCCTGAGCGCTCATTGACTCGTGGTAGGATCTCAAGCTGTACTATCTTCAAGGAGACACAGGGCGGTGACCGGGTGGACGTTTACGTTCGTGGGTACGTGGAGCAGCATGGCAAACTGCTGGACTCGGTGGCTCTCAAAGCAGCATCCACGGGATTCCTGAGCTCGTGGAATGCCGTCGAGTGCAGTCACGTGAAGAAGCTCATGTGGTTTGTGGAAAACCCACACCTTGTGACCTGGAAGGAGGACGCAATTGCTCGTGCGCGGGGACCTGGTGCTCGAGTTCTGGTGCGGTCACATGGTAGCAGTAGCTATGATGGACCAAGCGAGGTTCATTTACGCAATCTCAGCTTGGCAAGTCCAAATGACCACTGTGGCGGCACCTGTGGCCGCAAGCTGAAGAAAGTGAGTAGTGTTGGGCTGTGCTTACTCTGTGAAGTACCGATGTGCTCCAAGTGCTGCGTCACGAAGAAATTGGCCTACGCTACTTGCGAACTCAAGCTCAAACGTCGAGAAAGCGTCATCTGCCGCTCGTGCGTGGCGAAAGTACGGCTCCAGCCTGTATTTCACATCGCAGCGCAGGAAGTCCGCAATAGCCGCTACCCCTGGCGACCTAACAACCAACATCAGCAGACACAACCTGCTGAATGTCAAGTTGCTCACCCATCGATACCATCTCCGTCAAGAAATCCTGTCCGTTCAAAGTCGGCTACAGGCTCACCCTTTCACTTTAGTGGTTCCAATGTAAGCTCAACCTCAAATATTGCATCGCCCGGCGATGCAGGAGTGCTGGGTCGTCAACGGCCCCATCAGGAACTGCAAACTCAAGCTTCAAACGATCGGTCAAAGTCTCGCTGGTTCAGGCGCCGCAAGAAAAGTCGACAGAACAGTGTGGAGTCGAGGCCGGTGATGTTTGGAGAGTCCACGACACTCAGCGACTGTCAGTTAGCCGCGCTTTCGCAGTGCTCGACTACAGCTGACTCCATGAGCACAAATTCACCGATCAACCCGCTAGCTTTCAGCTGGGCCTCATCCGAATGCCGTGCACGTGTAGAGGAGGATGACGAGAACGACTGGGCCAATACACCCGAGTTCACTGAGAGTCAACTAGAGCGCAGGCAGCTCTGGCATCAGATGACAGAGCTGCGACTTGCCGTGGAGAACACGTACCAGATTGCCAAACACACGACGGAATCATGCTGCGGTCCGAGTGTCAGGCCGCTGTAGTAGTCTCGAAATATGAGGGACGATGATAAGTTGGTATTGTCAACACAATGACATTACCATTCGTAATGAAAGTGACATGTTGAAGTGACCTTGATGCCTAGTTGAGTTCACAGCCATGCGTAACGCGATACGACGTCGCACAGTCAGTCAGTGTGCACGATATTCGTCTCTCACCCACGTGGAAGCAAGCTTTTGTTTGTCAGCTCGGTGGGACTAGAGCCCAACACTGAGGTTATTCGAGGTTCGCACATACACAAGGTATCCACACTGGTGCAGCTGCATATGTCAAGATAGGAACAATGCTCGGTTCATACCAGAGCACAGCAACTTGATCGATTGTCGAACAAGAAGCTTCGGTGCACCGTCCGAGATGGATTATGCCTTAGTGTCAAGGTCGTGCGGATGCAAGGTGGCAAGTGGCGGCTTCAAACTCGGACGACGGAGCTAGGCAAAGTTCAGAAGTAGCCACACGCTAAAGAATAGGCTTTGGCGGCATGGCATTTCAGAACGGGTTAGTGTCTTCAGTGTCCGCTCTCATCTACGTACCGAATTAACTGGTGTAATAATGGAAGCTCGACATCGTTTCAATGCACTCAAAGATAATACTGCACCAAGAAAAGCGGATCATAGAAACAATGCATCAGAACGAGTATTATGCATCCTGTCTCGTTAGTTGGTATTGCTGTCGGACACAACCTGCTCGAACGAAATCTCAGATTTCAGGTCGGTGAGTGGCACGCCAAGTCTCGTCTTGTCAATTGGTACGCCGGACTCGATTTCATATGTGGCTTAGGCGTCCGAGTGGCTACTAGTTACCTTAGTCTATCAGTGCACACTGCTGGTCAGTCTGCATTTTGCTACCTAACACACAAGTCGAATATCACCATGACACGAGCGAGTGGTACCACGGCTGGCTTCACCCCCACGACGTGGACGACCAACGTGTTGCCACCTTTGGATCTGTCGATGGAGCAACGAGAGAAGTACCGAGTGCTGGCAACTCAACTGCTCTCCAATACTCTGCGCGACTACGACATTTACTCTGCCGATCCAAGACAACGGCGTATGAGTAGACATCGGTGGAAACCCGTCAAGACCAGAGACCACATTACAGTGTACAAGGAGCGCTACCCGACTCCAAGCTCTTTGGCTTCCACTAACAGTCCACCATCACGGCCCAGCAGGACCAGTATTGCAGATCGAGTGTCAATGGCATTTCGAGGTAACGAGTGGACAGAACCAAAGTTGCTGGTGGCCACGGGCTGGATCGAAGGTACACTAGACGACGTCATGTACGGCGTCGCCTCACCCGACGCTCCGAGTATGTTGATGAAGGCTACAGTAGTCAAGAACACTTTGATCAACGGGGCCGTGCTAGCGTGCATTGATGCCCCATGTGCCGCAGACCCGTTCCGGTTCCTCGGTATCAAATGGTTCGTGAAAGGTCCTCCGACTGCACTACAAGGTATCGTGAGACCGCGAGATTTAGTGTTCATCGAAGCGACAGGAATCACGACAAGACCGAATGGAGAACGTATAGGGTACCAGCTCCTTCACTCTGTTGATCTACCTCAATATCGTGACACGACTCCGCGGTCAGGAATGGAAGTTACGCGTGGTCGCATCTCAAGCTGCTCCATCTTCAGAGAAGTACCAACAGGACTTGGAAGCAGACACTTTAAGGTCGATGTGTATGTCAAAGGATACGTGGAGGCACACGGCAAATTGCTGGACTCTGTGGCGCTAACGGCCGCTTCAACAGGTTTCATGAGCTCCTGGAACACGGTCGAGTGCGCCAATCTCAAGAAACTCATGTGGTGCTTTCGTCAGCAGCCTGACTGGGGTCGTGTTGGGCGTCGCAATGCTCAACGAGCTCGTCGCTCTAGTCAACGTTCCCATGCAAGCAACAGTCTCAGCTGCTCCAGCATGAGCCAATTCGTCAATAGCAGCTTGAGCATGCCAAACACCAATCGACCTCCACACCAACACGAGCCTCAGAACGTTTCATCTAGATGTGGCACCTGTGGCAAACATCTCGGCAAGCTAAGTGGCGCTATCTCTTGCGTGTTATGCTACCAGAGCACTTGTTCCCGTTGCCGAGTCTCGCGAACACTCAAAGACGTGAATAAAGAGTTATGGTTGCGTCAAGAAGACGTGCTCATTTGCAAACGCTGCGTGCTTCGAGTTGATCACCTTGCAGCCGTGGACGTTGCTCGTGCCGAGGTTGATGCTGGCTGGTTCTCGACGGAAAGTGCTGCCACCAGCTCTCAGGGATATTTAACGTGTTTCGACAATACGGGCGTGACTACGGACACAGGTGCGAGCACTATGACACAACCCCCGGAGGAAGAATACTCACTCTCTGTGCTGTCTCCGACTGTAGATGCGTTTATCGACTCGTTCCGTGGCGTCGAATTTGCCAAAGAGCCTCAACCTGAACAACTGGAAGAACTGGAGACGAAGACGATGGTACTGTCGGACCATGAACGTCGCGAGCAGATCTGGTCGCAGATGGTGGAGCTGCGTATGGTGGCCGAGTCCATCTACAAACTCACCCTCGAGACGACTGAGTCGTTGAATTCAGCTCCACATAAGACACCTCCACGTAGTAGCTGAATGAGCAACACAAGGACGAAAGATGTAAACATCATGTATTTCAATGCATGAAAACCTTGACTTGCTTCTTTTGCTCTTCTTCACCTCACCTCAATGTAGTAAGTCGGTCATGACGCTGTCGGAGCGAGCACGGGGCGAGTCGAGGATACACAGACTCTCCACTGATGCCGTGCAGAAGCTGTTGTCCAGCGAGAAGTTACGGGCCAGGACATCGAGCGTACTGGGTGTCAGCGGGTTGACCTCTTCCGGTCGTTGTGGACGCAGCATTTCCTGTCGTTGAATGTCTTTGGCGTCCAGTAGTTTGACGAACTCGCGACATGGCGGACAGATCCGAACCGGGAACTTGCGTGCTCGAAAGTACGGGTCGATCTCATATAGGTCCTTCTTGACATGACAGCTGGAACACAGCGGCGCTTTGCACAAGTTGCAGACCCTGTAGGCTGCCCTGGCCTTCCAGATCTTGGCCACGCACTTGTTGCATGTAGCGCAGCGTTTCGACAACTTAGCATGAATTACTTTAGTGTTGTTGCTGTGCACGCGGTGGTCGATGCACCAGCGCAGCTTCTTGGCGTACGCAAAGTCGGGTACCGTCCAGACCTGCTCGATGCACTTGGCAGCGTGGGCCATAGCCAGTGGGCCAAGGATGCTGCCCATATCGGCTTCCATGCTGTAGCTCTTGATGAACAGGTCGACCGTTCCATTGGGTCGTTCGCGATAGATGGAGCCAATGACGATACGTGTACGACGCAGTCCGTCCACCGGCGGGAAGGCTGGATGGTCGATCGAGTGGTGCACCTCGTAGCCGATGAACTCGCCCGTGTCGCGACGTCTCATGGTGCCTGTGCCACCCACGAACATGACTTCTCTTGGTGCCACGAGTTTCCCGGACACGCCTCTAGGCGGTGGCACTTCGATCCACTTGAGTGCCAAGAATCGGAACGGGTCTTCCTCTGTCGGACCCATGAGTTGCAGCAACACAGCCCCATTGCCAATGTTCTTGTCCACCACCGCAGACTTGAGTGCCATCGCCTGACTGTTGCCCATGAAGACGCCGTACATGAGCTCACTCAGTGGACACTGCACAAAGCCCATGCCCAGCACCACATCCTTGGACGGACGGGACGTGGTGCTCCGTCCACCATCCGCCGCCACGTACGCCGCCTCAGGTGCGTCATCACAGCGCGTGTACGTGGTGAAGTGGTCTTTGTGGTGGATCTTCTTCCACAGTCGCGGGTCCTGCTTGTCGTGCGCGCGTGGCTCGATGTCGTGCTCGTCCATGTCGCGCAGTGTGCGGTCCAGCAGGTGCATGGCCATCTCCTGGAACTTGAGTTGGTCCTCTTCGGACAGATCGACGGCCTGCTTCGGCGGTTGGATGGGCATCGATACCATCGACGAGAGCTCTTGGAGTCTTGGTCTAGCGTGGCGAATTCAGCTCTGAGCGTCATGGCCACGGAGAGAAGTTCATGGAGAGCTTGACATGGGAGCGATGGCGCATGTGCTACTTCGAACGCGGTAGGATGGACGATAAGAGTTGACGGGTGATGCTATAGAGGGTGATAATGGTGGGGAAGCGCGGATGTGGAGGACCTGCATGGAATAGCACTGCCCTTTGTATTAGATATAGCAGGATACTACACTTTCACAGGTGTTCAATTGATGACCCTAGATATGGCGCGCATCCGTCGTGGGATATCCGAGCTCTATTGTCTTCACTAGCGCGTGAATACAAATGCGCCGAGTTGTAGAGGTCTGTATGAACGACGTCAGTGCTAGTGAAACCAGCTGACCAAACAAGTTGAAGTGGTCAACTGGTTCTCAGTCTTGGCTCTGTGCGTTCGTCCACTTTTCCATGTCAAGTTCTCTGTCGTGACGATGTGGACACTGAATAATACTAACAGTAAGTATTCCTTCGAGCCTTCCATGCATCAATGATGGTGACCTTGCTTCGAATCACCAGACGATCGAGCAATTTCTCTGTATGAAAACGACTTGGTAGCACTCCATCGTCAGGCTGACTCACATGTCAATCTGCAGGTACATTGACTTTCTCGCCGCACGAAAGATGGACATCTGCAGGCAACGAACACGCGATTTGCGTGGTTCCCTTCGACAAACGAGGCCCGAGATTGAAGTCACTGACAGACTCTTTGCAGCTTAACGGGTATTTCTCAACTCAACGCTTGCAATCATAGCGAAAGTCCATGAGCGTAGCGTTTTCGACAGACTGTCGCAGTGCACATGCACACACTTGTGAGCTTTCAAAGGATGGCGACGGAAGACGGTGCCATCATCGCTCGCGGTCTGAGTCCACACGCACCACACAATCCAATCGACCAGCTACTGTAGGAGCACACTCGACGGCAGAAGCGGAGTGCCATTCGCACCGTTGGACTTGACGCCCGACCAGCAGCAACACTGCTAAGAGCTCACATTTCAGCTGCTGGACCGTTCGTTGCGCAGCTACGACGAACGAGACACCAGCAGAGACGCTCTCTCAGGATCACCGAGACATCACACGAACCTCGACAGCACGCGATGGAAACAACTCAGGACGCAGACGAACGCCTCACTATACGCCGAACGCACGAGCAATACGACACGGGATCTGCATCTTCCAGGGGACAATTGGGACAATCCGTGCGTCTTGTTAGCCGTAGGGACGATCGATAGCAATTTGGACGAAGTCATGTTCGGACTTGAGACTCCTGACTTCCTTGCGATGCAAGTGAGGTCCGAGACTCTCGGTAAGCAGCCTTTGGATGGAGCTGTGTTGGCACAGCTCGCAGGACCAACGGAGAGCGATCCATTCCAGTTCATGGGGATCACGTGGATGGTGGGAGAGCAGAGCTGGCCGCTAAGTGTGGTAGTACGTCCACGAGACTTCATCGTCGTGTCCGCAACTGGCACTGTCAGTCGTCCGAATGGCGAGCGAATTGGTTATGATGTAGTCCAGTCAATTGATCTGCCCCAATGTCCTCAACTCCCCAACCCGATGATACGAGGAAAACTCATGTACGGTGCCATCTACAGACAACTTGGAAATGGCACTGTGGACGTGTACATTCGAATGTACGTTGAAACACAAGGCCGCATCTTGGACAAACTGGTGATCGCCGCAATGTGGGAGTCACCGTTGGGATTCTGGAACGCGCCACGATTATCAGAGACGAAGAAGTTGCAGTGGTGTATCGAAAACAAAAGCGTCAAGAGGCGAGAGCAAGCATCTGCACTTGCACACAACAGATCAATCGACCCTGGGCACTGCGATAACTGTTTGAAGAAAAGGAATTTTCTCTCACGACGTCGCAGTCTTCATCTCAGCGACGAAAGTACCTGTGCACTTTGCTCAACTCCATTATGCTCGAGCTGTAGAGTGAAGAAAACACTCAAAGCTGCTGGTGAACGTAGCGGGAAGCTGCTGGATACGCAAGTTGCAGTCTGCCAAGCGTGCATGTTGTTCGCACAGAAGCAGTGTCCCGTCACAATTGCACAGCGCACTCAGAAGCACCGTCAGACAGTGAACGACCACAGTAGAAGTGGAAGTTGGCGCTTGACACAGGAAAGCACGTTGGACCAGCCTACTTTTTCGCCACTCGGGTCGGCTCTATGATATCCGTCCATTTCAATGTCAGATTTGGTGAAGTTGATCAACTGCGAGGCGATGAAAATCTCACTACAAGTGTACTGCATTTGTCAATTCCCCACCGAAATGCAACTTTCAGATTTTCACGTCGGTGGCACATCTGATTCCTCATTTGCCCTATATCGAAACGGTATTAATAGATCCTTCGCCACCATGCTGAGTCTCCTCCGCCACCCCGCTAACTTTCGCTCTGTGCATGTCCTAGCAGCTGGCATGTCGTCTCTCTCCGAGCGCTTCGAGCGTAGTCTGGCGCTGGGCAAGACGCTGCCTCCGCTCTCGGACAACGCAGCCAAGCTCGAGATGTACGCGCTCTTCAAACAGGCCAATCTAGGCGCCAACACGACGTCGAGACCAGGGATGCTGGACTTTGTGGGGCGCGCCAAGTGGGACGCGTGGACTAAACTGGGCAACATGACGCAGGACGACGCCAAGCTCAAGTACATCGCCATCATTGACGAGCTGGCAGCCAAGAACGGCACTGCAGAAGAGGACGAGGAAACAGTGGCAGCTTCGAGCGGATCTGAAGACCTACTAGTCGAGATATCGTAGGTTTTAGAGCAGTTTTGAGTTTCTAACGTTGTTTTCAAGCTTATTGGAGCTTTGATGTTGATAGGGAGGCGGGACTGCTGACGATCCAGTTGAATCGCCCCAAGAAGTTCAACGCCATTGACATTGCCATGTACGAAGGTCTGACCAAGGCGCTAGAGAGCTCCAAGACACAGGATAAAGTCAAGGCAGTGCTGCTGAAGAGCACAGGAGACTATTTCTCCAGTGGCAACGACATGAGCATGTTCACGTCCAATCCGGACGGATTGTCATTGGAGGCGTTGGCGGAGAAGGGAGCCGTGCTGCTGGAAGATGTGGTCAACACGTTCATCACGTACCCGAAGCCGATTGTGGCGGCTGTTCAAGGACCGGCGGTAGGTATCGCAACGACCATTTTGGCACTCTGCGACCTGGTGTACGTCAAAGAGACTGCTACATTCCACACGCCGTTTACATCACTAGGGCAATCACCGGAAGCCTGCTCGTCGTTGCTCTTCCCGCGTATTATGGGGCCGGCGCGTGCGAATGCGATGCTGCTGCTGGGCGAGAAGATGAGTGCTAAGGACGCACTGGAGACGGGTTTTGCAACTGCAGTGTTCGGTGCTGCGGAGTTTGATACTCAAGTGCAGTCGAAGGTGGTTTTGTTGCTTTCGCGCTACCCTCAGTGTATGCAACGCTCCAAGGCATTAATCCGTTCACCTGCAACTGTGAAAGAGTTGTAGGAAGTCAACCATCTTGAGTGTCAAACACTCAAAGCTGTGGCTTCCCAAATTCCGAATTTTCATAGCACTCATTGTTCAATTTAAGCGATAAGACTTATCATTTCCTGCGCGTGAGGTGAATCGCATCAGCGAAAGTAAATATTCGTACCACACGCTTCGTTTTGATTTTATCCTCTTCATTTCGCGCTTTCATGTAGTCTCCTAGATGTTCTGTGTATCGTAACCTTTGTAAGATAGCTGCGTACTTGGAACTGTCATCGTTCTTTGTGTAACGAAGCAGACGTCTAGTGGGAACTAGACACACTGTAAATTGTTGCGATTGTTGTAAAAGTTCCTCTCGGCCAAGTGCCGTACATGAACTACATAGTGCACAGAGCCATCTACGAAAATATTACCACTGTGGCATTTTCAATTGTCCGAGACTAGTTGCAACGGTGTTCGAAAACAACAGTTTAATTTCACCGACTAGAGTACTGAGTCAATACACTGCGACAAATGTTCGAGGCGTACCAGCACACAGACTAACCACTACGAAACACGCGCAATGTGTGTGGCATCGTAGTGAATAAACTGCAGAGTAAAGCACACATTCAAAATCCATTTGACGAGTGGAGAGAAGCTGCGGAATCTCCAGATAGAGATATATCATGCTTGTATACAATTTGCACAGAGGCAACGTACTGGTACGAAAAGGAAAAACTACGTCAAGAAGCAGCCGAAAGAGAGAGACAAAATACTAGTTGACGGTTGACGCTTGAATGCGTTGGGACCAGCAGAGACCAAACATTAATAGGAAACGCAGGTGGAGGGTAACACAAGTAACAATGAATGTGCCTGGTATTTCCACAAGGCAACCTGTTGGTTCATGGACTTTAAGTGAAAGGGGAAGATCGAATCGGAAGCAACGAAACGAGCACTCGAAAGTGGCGATTCAGAAAATGGCTCCTAACGCCTTGGATAGGCTTGAGTGGCTGATGTCCGACGGGTTGGCGATATGTTGAAGGGTTGGCCGTGATCTACTTGCGCCAGCGACAGCGAAGCTGACTAGCGGCGCTCAGCAATCTGCTCGCTTGCGTCTTTCCCGACAACAATGCCCCTCCGATGCTCAAATTAAATACTTAAGTCTACTGCAACCGTCCATAGCGAGGGATGAGCATAATCATTTCTTCAGCCATGGGGAATTTTCGGTGGATACATGCATCCTGCTTCGTCAATGAAATCTTCAAGCCGAAGCCAAGCGTCGATATAGCAAAGTGTTTAATGAATGAACATGTCATAAGCTCATTACTGAGGGATTAGTCAAGAAGGACACCATGAGTGGAGATAAAGTATACTATGAATGCATGTATAGAATGTCGGTTTGCTAGCTGTAAATGATAGTTACCTACTAGTGTCAGGGCCTGCGCGATGTAGTTGTTTGGAGGTTATCATTGATAACCTCCAAACAACTATAACTTATCAAAGATGTATGAACTTGGTAACTACGAAGGAGCTACATGTCCACACGCTGGGGCTCGAAGTTATACGCAACTGTAACGACTTTGCTCGCGCACGACTGTCGACACCTGCACGCACCGAACGCGCGATTTGTCTCCCGCGAGTCTTATTCTCCAAATTCAAAGTGTCCCCAAGGCGTTGATGCATTCAACTTACGTCGATATTTAAGTGCGACTGCAACACAAACAGGTCGATAATACTTCCAGTCTGCCTGTCGGTGGCCCTGTCGGACGCACCAGAGCGATCCTGGATAGCGATGTAGTAAACTCAGACGAGTCAACTTCGGTGCGCAAGCTCGAAAGACACGGCGGAAGTACTTGACGGTCTCACTGAGACTCTTAGCACTTTTCAATTAACCAAACAGAGTGCAACTCCTCACGTCACAATGATCTTCGGAGGTCGCAGCAGAAGTGTTCCTTTCGAGCCGCTTCATCTGACAAGAAAACAACAGCAAGAATGTCAAGACCTCACGTTCCAATTGCTCGATCGCACTTTGCGCAGCTATGACGAACGAAATGAATGTGTAGACAATCACACAGGCGCACCGAGGCATCATGCTAACTTCGACAGAAATCACTGGAAACAATTGAAGACACAAGCAAATGCCTCGCTGTATGTTGAACGAACGAGTGGTGTGTGGAGAGACTTGAATCTCCCGCGTGGTAAATGGAACAACCCATGTGTCTTGTTGGCTGTGGGAACTATTGACAACACTCTCGATGAAGTCATGTTTGGATTAGAGACACCAGATTTCCAGACCATGCAAGTTCGGTCCGAGACACTTGCTAAACATCCGATGGACGGTGCCATCTTAGCACAGCTCGCCGGTCCTATAGTGACACACCCGTTCCAGTTCATGGGTGTCACGTGGTTAGTAGGACAACGGGCTTGGCCACTCAAACTGGTAGCACACACCCGAGACTTCGTGGTCGTTTCAGCGACTGGTGTTATGACCCATAGCAACGGAGAGTTCATCGGATATGAAGTGGTGCAGTCCATCGATCTGCCGCAGTGTCCACCACTTCCAAAACCGACAGTACGTGGGAAGATCATGTACAGTGCTATCTACAGACAGCGAGAGGAGGAGGAAGTGGATGTTTTCCATCACATCTATGTGGAGACTCACTGCCATCTATTCGATAAGTTTGTCGTGGCTGAAGTTTGGGAATCGGTGTTGGGATTCTGGAATGCTCCAAGTTTATCCGAGACCAAGAAGCTACAGTGGTGCATGGACAACAAAAGCGTGGTGCAACAATCGACGTTAGAGGATAATGAATGCCCCAAAGAATCAAAACACTGTGCGAACTGTCCCGGTAAGAGAAGCGCTTCATACCGACGTCGTAGTACTCATCTCAGTGACCATGGGACGTGTGCGATCTGCATGACAGAAGTTTGCTCAAGCTGCAGAGTGAAACGTACACTCAAAGTACCTGATGAGCATGAGAAACTGCTCGATTTACACCTTGCAGTATGTCGAGCGTGTGTGTTGGTCGTTCAAAATCAAGAACCAGGTAGAAATGCAATGGATAACCAAAGAAAACGAGAGGTCCAGCAACACAATGAAAGCGAGGACACTGGACGTCGCTTTGCCGTCGACGGCATGTGGGGTTTGCCAGCGTTCTCACCGCTTGGAACCAACAAACGATATCCATCAATTTCCGTGTCGGATTTGGTGAAGTTGATCAATTCACTCTCGGATATAGGTGTCAACCAAATCCACAGAGTTTCACACACTGTGCGGCGCAAGACAGATCCCCTGCATTGAATGAGGATGCGGTCAATTACAGTCAGATGTTTAATGCGTTGTAAATGGACGTTTGAGAAATAATAAACATCGTGTTTGTGTTTAGACGTCCACCCACTCTTCTCCTCGTAAGAAATGCTGTCTATAGTCACAAATTCATGGGCTCGCATTCTCAATGATGAATACTTCATAGTACGATTCTAAAGCGTTGGCAATTGTTTAGCAAAATAATAAAACAATCCTGACACGTAGGTGCTCTCAATAACCATTTCCAGTTTGAGACTTGAACAAGAAGGTGGTGGTCCAACGAAGTACCGAGGGGCTCGTGCATCTGATAATCTTATCTTCTGAGAGAAATAAACATAGTGGCGTTGCAAACTTCTGTGTTCACTTCAGAGTCTGCCTGACAATATCCACAGGGCGCATGTGCTGCACGAATACCATGCATGCCCTACACACGATGACCGAGTGGTCTGTCAATTTAAGTCGGCGTTCGTCGATTGCTTCAAGAGTCCGCTCTACGCGGCATTTAGAGCAAGTAGGTGAAACACATAGTACGCATGCAGTCTTGTCTTCCATGTCACTACCCCGCATCTTTCGTACTTCGAGACACTGTTTACAAACGTTCTTCGCTGATGGAGAAGCTTGTCGCTGTAGTTGTCGACGTTGAGCTTTGCAATTAGCAAGGCACCACTGCATCTTCTTCATTTCTGCGAGCTGCGGTGCGCTCCACAAATCCATTGTAGATTTCCACGTAGCTGACACCACCACTTTGTTCAGCAAGGCACTTTGTGTCTCGATGTATGTCTGCACAAAGATATCAACAATTCCAGGTTCTTGTTGTTTGAAGATGGCAGCGTACATGAGGTTGGTGCGTAAAGATCCGGGTAGTGGAGGACACTGAGGGAGTTGAGCTGGTTGAACAACTTGGTAGCCGATACGGTCGCCGTTCCCGCGGGTCATAGTGCCTTTAGATGCCAGAGTCACGAAATCCCGAGGTGACGACACTGCTTTGAGAGGCCAACCGTGTTTGAAAGCCATCCACTGAATACCCATGTACTCAAAGGGGTCTGCTTCGGTAGGTCCCGCTAATTCAGCCAAGACAGCACAATCGACAGGTTGCATGGCCAACACTTCCTTTCGATCTCTAAGACTAGCAACGATCGGAGTCTCCACACCTAGCATGACGTCGTCTAATTCTCCATGTATGGTTCCTACCATCATAAATACCATGGGGTTTTTCCAGTCACCATCGAGAATATTATCGTCTCGATGTACGCTACTGCTACGTTCGATGTAGAGCGATGCGTTGTCTTGTGTCTTGAGTTGCTTCCAGCGAATACTGTCGAGACTGGAGTGATGTCGTGGAGCTGTGGGTCGACCATTATCTTCCTGACCGTCACGTTCGTCATAACTGCGTAGTGTCCTATCTAGCAACTGAAAAGATCGGTCTCGACAATTCTGCTCCTCGTCCGCTGTGAGCTTCAACGCCTGGAAAGGTACTCCTTTCGACCCCATCGACGGTTCTTGTGTTGAGCTGACGGATTCTGCAGTGGAGTCCATCAGAAGGAGGCGTTATGCAGAGAGCGTGAATTTGAGCAGCTGGAAGTTCCAGCGCCAGCTGACGCTGGAAGCCGCCAGCGATGCCTGGAGCCATGTGTCGACGTCCCAGACAGGCCAAATGGACGTACGCACGGCTTTGGTAGTGGCGAACATGGCGATGGACTCGGCTATTGGGTTTAACCGAGATAGGAAGATATGATGGGAATGTCAACGCAGCAAGCGTAAACCAGTCTGACTCATGCTCAAGTTCATTAATCCCGTGGATGCAGTGTTCAACTCTAACGAGGGAATCAAGTTCGGGGTTGCATGCTCACCAGATGCGAATCGCAGCTCAGACACGTCGAGATCAACCTGGTTACGGACAGTATCCGTTGGAGTTAACGTAGAAGATGAACCAATGTACGTGTAGTTGAAGTCAAGTGTTAAAGGCTGTTGTGCATCAACGGCACGCCCGACAACGCACCGACGTTAGCAACACGTCCGGCGCTGCTCGTTTTCATATAACAAGTCGATCCTGCAGGGTCCAAATTCACGAACGTGTAGGCGTTGCAGCCTTCAGTTGCTTGACACAACGAACAGCACTGCCATGGATACAGCGTCAAGGCACTGCTCAGGTCGTTGCCATAGTAGTCGATGTCCGTCTCCAGATTACCACAGTCGTCGGGAAGACCGATGCATTGGTAGTAATAGGTGTTCCAAGGTTGACAGTAGCTGTCCGACTCACAGCACGTCGTGCCTTGAGCGTTGCCACAATACTGACCTTCAGCTATGCACTCGGATGTCGGTGTGGGTGTCACTGTGGCTGATGCAGGAAGAATGGCTGAAAACACTGTGAGATCGTCAGAGTTCGAGTAGTTCGTGGTAGTACCCACCGCACTCTTTAGTAAGCACCGCTTGAGGTTCTCGCTCTTTGACACGTAGAGTGTGTAAAGCACGCAACCTTCACCTGCTAGTTGCGAGCAGTAGCTGCAACACTCATCCGCCGAGTCAATAGCGAATTCATAGATCGTGTAGTCGTTGTAGAACATGCCTTCCAACTGTTCATTGCATATTGACGGTGCTGGAGTCGCAGGTGTCGCCGTACTGGTTGTTGTGGGCGTTGGGGCCGACGTAGCTGATGCCATAAAGGCAGACACCGCCGTCACGCTTGAGCTGTCTGCGTAGTTGGTTTTCTCGCCGGCCTCGCTCTTCAGATAACAGAGACTTTGGCCCGTACTGGACGAATGGAAGTACGTGTACAACACACATCCTTCATACGTAATACAGAGATCGCAGCACGCCGCAGCATTGCTCACCGTCGATGTCTGGAGATTGAAGCCGTGGTAGTAGATGTTCTTGAGCTGGGTGCTGCAACTCGGTGCGGCGGTATTCAGTGAGGCGGGTACTGTGGTCGATTCGCCGTCGCCGGAACTGCCACCAGCACTGAAAAAGCAGTTGGTAGTGATCATGGCCAACAGCAAGAACTGCATACGTGATGGCAAACAGCAAAAGAATCCAACGAGGTGTGAGGCGGCGAGTAAATGCAGGACTGGCTGTACATCCGACCACCCTAGCAAACTTCAAACACGTGGGGTATACTATCGAAAGGGACTTCAACATGGTCTCCGATATCCGTGGCACTCAGAATCAGCTTCGTCAGCTCGACACTCGCTGCTGCCGTAGTCGCTGCTTGTGGCTCAGCTTCGCAATGTCAGTAGGTCGAAGTTTCTGCACAAACAACAAACATGGTTGACACACAACGACATGCTGCTTCGTCAATCTCATGCTGTTCTCGTCGATCACATTGAGAGCCCGATCCACACGGCACTTGTAACATGTAGGTGCTGCGCACAAGGCGCAAGAATTCTTCTCGTCTTGGGCCTCACTGCTTCGCTTCATCATGCTCCGTCTATCGTAGCATTGCTTGCACACGTTTAGCGCTGACGAAGACGCTCGCTGTTGCTCCTTCTGACGATCGGAGCGACAGTTAGCGATACACCACTGCAGCTTCTTCATCTCGGCGAGCTGCGGAGCGGTCCAGAATCCGATCGTCGCCTTCCACATCCAGAAGCACACCCTGGGTCTCGACATACGTGTGGACGTACACGTCCACAATACCAGGCTCTTGTTGTTTGAAGATCGCGGCGTACATGACTTTGCCCCGTTGGATGGCACCTGGCAGCGGAGGGCATTGCGGAAGACTTGCTGGTACTACTACTTCGCACCCGATATGGTGCCAGTAGCTGTCAGCATGACGAAATCTCGCGGACGTATCATTGCCTTGAGCGGCCAGTTGTGCTCGTACACCATCCACGTGACGCCAAGGAAGCGGAACGGATCGACTTCAGTTGGACCCATGAGCTCAGCCAAGACGGCGCAGTCCACGGGCTGTTTCGTGAACAACTCGGTTCGGGTTCTGAAGGTGGTCGAGTCGGAGGTTTCGATGCCTAACATGACCTCGTCGAGGTCGCCTTGGATCGCCCCCACCATGAGGACCACCACGGGGTTGTCCCAGTCACCACCACCCACAAGGTTATGGTCCTGAAACGTACATGTATTGCGCTCGATGTAGAGTGAAGCATCAGTTTGCGTCTTCATCAATTTCCATCTTGTGCTATCGAGTGGAGTGGAGTGGACGATCGACCGTCGTGTGTCTGACCATCTCTCTCGTCATAACTGCGCAGCGTGCGATCCAGTAGTTGGAACGTGCGGTCATGACAGTGCTTTTGCTCTTCTGCCGACAGCTTCAG
This sequence comes from Phytophthora litchii, assembly GCA_002812785.1. Lineage (NCBI taxonomy): Eukaryota > Oomycota > Peronosporomycetes > Peronosporales > Peronosporaceae > Phytophthora > Phytophthora litchii. The sequence goes on along the minus strand of PCFV01000420.1, from coordinate 9,291 downwards.
GGTCCACGGCGGGAGACCATCAGACTCGCGTGCCTCGTACGGTTCAAATTGATTGTGGATTCTACTTGAGAGTCACTTGGAGAGAGAGAGAGAGAGCGTTCATGACGCGATGACTCGAATCGACTGCCGACGAAAACAGGACGTGCAGACGTGTAGCAACGCGGCTATGATGATGGCGGACTTCCCAACGGGAAGTGAGAGCAATGCTTGGCTCTATCGATGGTGAAACACAGCGGCTTGATTGGCAAGACCATGGTCTCCGCTGGTGAAGCTCAATGACATGTGCAGGCCACATCCAAATATGACCACCGCTTCAACTGAACATTGTAGCGTGCAGTAGAGTCTCAGCCAGGCAAAGTGGATTGGACATTGGCTCTGGTGGTTGCAAGCATTTTGGCAACGACGTGTACGCGATCCTGCTCCACCATAGTCGCAAATCCGAAACCTTCCCGGTCGTCATGGGTAGGACGGGTTCGTATCGCTTGAAAAGCGCAATAAGAAATGCTTGGCATCGCATTTGATGCCTGCAGTAATGTGCTCTAGTCAAAAGATACTTTGGGCTGAAGATCTTAGAAGCGTCTACATGTAGCACGTTGGAATTGCAGATCTTGATGAACTCGGTGAGAAGACTTTGACATTCAACAAGGAGACTTACAATCTGAACTGTATGGCAACGCGAGGTGCTTCCTCTGCGACTATTACCCAGGTGGCTGGGTTCGAAGATAAGATACCAACTTCGGGCATTTTACACTAAATGATAGTTGTTGCTGTCCGCTGCTTGCGATTCAGCATGGCGATGTCGGTGGGCTGAATCTGTCGTACGAACATCACACATGGTAAACAAACACCAACGCGGTGATCCTTCAATCTTCCACTGGTATCGTCTGGAATCTTGAGGCTCCGATCCACGCGGCACTCGGAGCACAATAAGCAAGAACACAAAATGCAGGAGTTCCTCTCGCTCTGACCTACGGCGCCAAGTCGCTTCATGATACTCGGTCGTGTCGAACACCGTTTGCAGCTAGACGCAGATTTTTGTTGCTGCTTCTGACGCTCGGTTCGGCAGTTTGCAATAGACCATTGCAATTTCTTCATCTCGGCGAGCTCAGGGGTGTCCCAGCATCGGAGTGTTGCTTTCCACGTGACACTAACGATTATTTTATCGAGAATGGCATTATGATTTTCCACGTACGTCAGGATGTAGACATCGACAATACCAGGCTCTTGCTGCTTGAAGATCGCTGCGTACATTGCTTTTTCGCGGAGTGTACCGGATAAAGGAGGACATTGCGGAAGACTTACAGTCTGCACTATTTCGTAGCCGATGCGATCTCCATTTTCGCGAGTCATGGTTCCTGTGGCTGTCAGCGTCACGAGGTCTCGCGGTTGCATCACCGACTTAAGCGGCCAACCGTTATCGTACATAAGCCAAGTTACACCAAGGAATCGGAACGGATCGACTGCTTTAGGGCCCAACAGCTCAGTCAGAATGGCACAGTCTACAGGGTGATTACCAGGCATCTCTGTTCGAAAGCTGATGCTATTAGCATCAAGCGCTTTCAAGCCGAGCATAACTTCGTCCAACTCACCTCTAATCGTTCCTGCCGTAAGAAACACCACCGGGTTCTCCATCTCACCAAGGAACTCGTCGTTCTGCTTCTCGTTACTGCTGCGCTCCACGTAGAGGGACCCGTTCGCTTGAGTCTTCAGCAATTTCCAACGTGAGTCATCTAGTTTCGAGTGGTGGAGTCGACCACGTTCACCTGGAGCGTCTCGTTCGTCATAACTGAGTAGTGTCCGATCCAACAATTGAAAGGCGCGTTCGTAACACTGCTTTTCTTCCTCGTCCGTGAGCTTCAGCGGCTCAAAGGGGCTACCTCGAGACGCCATTGCTACTGCACTTCAGTTCGTCTTCCTTCTTGGAATTGTCCAGTTGTGGCCTGTATCATGGGGTTGAGAGAACACTTTGTTTACCTTCGCCTGTCGATTGTGAAAGGAGGGGAGCTGATTGGCATCTTCATGATGGGACTCGATGCATCTGCTGACATTGATCATAAGACTGGAGGAAAGCGAGCTACGGGATTTTCACGCTATTTCCACGACCTTCTCCGCCCCAGTCCAGAGATGCACGAAGGCTGTCATTCATCACTATGCTACGAGTGACAAGAACACAAGCATCTCGAAAATACGCACGATGTTTATTTCAGGGCGACATCCGCTGATGCTCGAGCAGTCGCACCTGGAAGACTCCGACGCTCAATGTCCCTCATTTCCCAACCTGCGCCGTCCCGGACCGCTGTCATGGACTCGTTTAGCCTTGTTCGACCTTTGGCGAGCGCCATCTACGGTCGGGTGGTGCTGGTTCGCCATCGTACGTCTGGTCGATACTATGCGCTCAAAGTCATGAGTTTGCCCCATATGAGAGCACGACGGGCTGTCACGGGTTCGTACGTCCAAGAAAATGGAGACATGGAGCTGCAGATCTTACGGAAACTAGGATGCAACTTGGTATATTCGTCGGAATCGAAAGGAGACAAGTCCATTGGCAGTGAAGACGTGTCTAGCTGGAGTGTAAGTCCCGTTTGGAGCAATGGGGCTGAAGACGACAATCGCACAGGTGACCAGCACTTGTTGACACTGCACCAGGATTTTGTGGATTGGACGACCAAGACGCGGTGTCTGCTCTTCGACTACTGTCCTTTCGGGGATTTATTCTCGCACGTGAGTGCTCGAGCTCGCAATGATGACAATCCAAAGGGACTACCTTTAGACATGGCGCGGTCGTGCTTCTTGCAGATTGCCAGTGCCGTTCGCTTCCTGCATACTCGGAATGTTGCGCACCGAGATTTGTCATTGGAGAATGTGTTGCTAGACAGTTTTCGTCGTTGTCGACTTGCCGATTTTGGACTTGCAAGTGCTGCAGGGTCTCGCTGCTCTGGGGCGCGAGTGGGCAAGATGTTGTACATGGCTCCTGAAGTTTTCTCTCGCCCACTGTATCAACCCGATGTAGTGAATATAGAGGCTGAAGTCAGCTACAATGGACTGCAGGCAGATATCTGGTCTCTTGGTGTGCTTTTGTTCATTTTAGTGACGGGGATTCCTCCATTTGAGAAGGCAGGAGAAGTAGACGCACGATTCCGTCTTGTATCGAAACCCGGTGGCTCCATCCATGAACTTCTTCGAGCTTGGGGGCAGGAAAACCGACTGCCGGGCGACCTACGAGCACTGCTAGATTGGATGCTGCGTGTTGATCCCCGGCAAAGGCCCACGGCTGAGCAAGTTTGTGGACACGAATGGCTTCTCACGACAAATGACACGCTGCAAAACACAACCATAGTCAAGGGAAGCCCTCGATGGAGTGGTCCTGGAGAGAAGCGGTCAAGTGCCGAGCCGGAAGAGGAAGAGGATGAAGAAAACTTGGAACCGCAAAAAATGTCGAGGGTGGTCAACCAGAGTGACAAGTCTGGGTCGTGGAGCAGCAACAAGAGAGTGAAACGCATGGAGTAAACGTAGCGTACGTACACCAAGAAATAAATGTCCGAAGTTTTGAGGTCATTGAGTTTCTCTCTTTCGTGACTGTAGTCATCTCGACGATGCAGACAATTGTATGTATATCCATGTACATATGTGAAAGGGGTGTTCACAGGTCAGAACACCACACCACCCACAATTTGCTAGTGTTGGTACTTTAGCTCAGATGACAATCAGAGACCAATTTGCCGAGACAGGGTGCGAATTTATCATGTGATTCCATCAGTATTGAAGCTCATGTAAAGGAGATTTCGGTGGCTCTGTTGTATCACGATGATGTATTGTCCGGACCCTCAAAAAGGTAGAGAAGTGCCGATCTCATGGATGTAGAGGTCTTCGACTCGAGAGACACCCGTTAGACGACTACTGATACGAAATTGAGTCGAGGTTTCGTGGTACTCTATTTGATTTTGCGGATGGTGTTGTGCTCGGAAATTGAGTCGAGGTTTCGTGGTACTCCATTTGGTTTTGCGGATGGTGTTGTGCTCAAAGATGATCGAGCTTGCATTCCATGTCACTCTTGGTCGAAATAATCGGTAGCTTAGCAGACTACGTTCTACTAGTAGTTGATGAGTATCCGGTGGTGAAGATCATCTTGACAGATCACATGCTTTTTACGTGGTCGCTAAGTGTGTGTGCGCCATTGGTGAGGTGAACTTTCATTGCCGTTTACCTCATTCGTGGTTTTGCCTCGTCGCCGTCAATTCGAGTCCCTCCTCTCTTCTCGCCTGCCATGATATCCACCAATATCATCGCCACCGCAGTCGCCGCGTTCGCCGTTGCTGTCAAAACCGCGAACGCGCATGGCTACATGTATATCCCGCTGGCCGAATTCACAGATTCTGTCACGTCAGCCTGGATCGTGCAGATCGATCCGCAATGGTCCGGTGACTGGGACAGCTGCAGTAGTGATGACAGTGACTGCCTCACCACGCTGTACACGTCTCTCAAGTCCTCAAACGGCTATAGCGACATTCGCACTCTGCTTGACAGCGACACCCCACTCTACGGTGCTGATTGCGGCTACACTAACCCCGATGCTACTGCAAAGGACCCACCAACAACTGGAGATGCCACCTTCTCGCGTGGTATGGTGCACGTCGGTCCTTGCGAGATCTGGTTGGATGACACAATGGTGCTGTCTAACGACGACTGCATGACTGCATACGGCGATGGTACGCAGGACACGGCGTCCGTGTTCACTCCCGTGGATTACTCGTCGTGCTCCACAAGCGGTTGCATGCTTCGGTTCTACTGGGTGGCATTTCAGGGTGTTGACAGTGAGATCGTGTGACAAGTGTACAAGGACTGCGTCCCTCTCACGGGTTCAGGGTGTTGACAGTGAGATCGTGTGGCAAGTGTACAAGGACTGCGTCCTTCTCACGGGCCCAGCCAGCAGTTCCTCCACGTCAACGACCACGACTTCATCGACCACCAGCGACACGACTACGACGTCGTCAACAACTGGTAATGAAGCCGCTACGTCAACCTCGGATGACACGATCACTACAACGTCCACCACTGAGTCCCCCGCGACGACTACTGAGGCGACCGCTACTTCGTCTTCTGCCACGACGGGAACGTCCACCACCGAGACTTCCGTTGCTATAGGAGACTCGATCACTACAACCGAAGGTTCGTCTACATCAACCACCACTGGTGGAAATTCGTGGACTTCGACTGGATCTACGACAGCAACAGATAATAGCAGTGGGTCTTGGCCTTCTGGGGGTTCTTCATCACAAGCATGGACGTCTGGTTCGCCGAACACGGGCGTGAATACGAACTCTGGTGTTTCTGGGTCGCAGGGCAACGGTAACCAAGGAGGTAACGGCTGGAGCGGTGGCTTTGGAGGCACGGGAGGTGGTCTGCGACAGTAAGCAGTCTGCTTGTTTTAGCGTCGACCTTGCCGTCAAGTCAAATACGTGTGGATGCAACAGTCAAGAGGAAGAATTGATGTGTGTAGCGTTAAACGGTACCGCTAATACAAGAAGTGTCATCTTCATTTAAGTACAGATTGTGCTAGACCTGGATTATCGGACTACTACGTACACCGTTAAGTGAAGCCATTGGTACACACGCATCGAGTACGTGATGAAATCTTGACGTCGGTTTCCAGTGAGATTGGTGTAAACTTTCAGATTACGTTATCGAACTGATGGCGATAGTCGGTGGATGACTTGCCTGGTAAAATGCTATGGTTTCCTTTACCCAGTTTTGCTTATAACACGAGCACCACTGGTTCTTCCACCGCGAGTAGTCTACGGTTTAAAAAAATATTGCTGGTTGGTTGTGCCAACTCGACACTGCCGAGTAAAAATGTGAAACTCGAGTTTCTTTAATTAAAAAGCTTTCCCTGCGTCAACCGTGCCATTGAAACATTTGACAGCCTCGAACGCATGCTGTCGGAGCCTCTGCTGAAGAGATGCTCTGGTACTTTGCAGCTCGGCTTGATCTTCATAAATGAGCATGCAGGTTGTGAGTGTATCTTGAGTCACACGGTTCCTTGCTAGCCACTCTGGGCGGAGTTGGTGCAAGCGCTCCTCGTATCTAAAATCAACACGAGGTTAGTGTCGTAGGTTAGCATGGCGTCAATAGCAAACAATACAACAAGCATAGTAACCTTTTCGTGATAAAATCCTCGGGATCTGGAATCTGCAAGTCTTTCGCTTCCTTGCAAACTTCGTCGATAAGTTCGCTTTGGACGTCACCTAAAGCTACAAGGAGATCCAAATACTGAAACAAAGACATATCACGAGTTAAAACGGCAATTTACTGCATAGAATGTGGGACTCGTGCTCACCTCGTGAGGGTCCAACACCAATGGCATGAATTCATCGCCATTCAAAGTATTAGTACTGCACGTACTGGACGATAATGTCCTGCCACTGCTTTGTGAAGAAGTTGCAGCCGAGTCTATCCGTGTTCTTTGGTTTTGCACTGCAGTAGCACTGGTGTTACTTGCAGTCCGAAAACTCAAGGATCTTTCGCTGCCACTACTCGAGTAGAAGCTGATGCTTTCATCAAGGCGACCTAGAGTTTTATTGACTTCTTGTTCAGCGAATTGCTTCAGTTTCTCTACCACGACTGCAATGTCTGGTCGTTGAGAAGGGTCAAATGCGCACATCATCTGGACAAGTTCCCACTGCTCGTCATTAAGACACGCGGGTCTGGATGGTAGCGCTCGCATTTTGACCACGTGGTAGCGCACAGCACTATCAGGCATTTGATTGCCCCATGGCAATGCTTGAGTAGCTGCCTCGATGATACTCATTCCAAAGGAATAAATATCAGCAGTGTAAGACGAACAACTAGCCCCACTCAAAACCTCAGGTGCTTTCCATCGCAGAGCTCCTATTGTTCCTACAACCGGGCTCGGTTGTGTGGAGCTCGTGAGCATCGAACTCAGCCCAAAATCCGTTAGTTTTGCGGCACCATCCGCGCCAACGAGAATATTGTTTCCTTTGAGGTCTCCATGAGCGACATTTCGCTCATGCAGGAAGTGAAGCCCCAATGCAACTTCGTAGAGCTTCTGCCAAAGTACATGACGACCTTCTCTCTCTTCTTTTGCAATAAAATCCGTGAGAATGCCGTTTGACGCGAACTCACACACGAAGAACTGGCACCCGATGTGACAAGCACCGTGAAGCTTCACAACATGAGGGAAATTGAGATAGTACCAGATCTTGATCTCGTTCATGAAGACTCTGCGCTCCATCTCACTGTCCATGGGATTCAGCATTCTCTTAACCACCACTCTTGCGTCCAACCACGTTCCATGGTGCACTGATCCAAAGGCTCCTTTACTGAATGGCGTCTCGACAAAATCTACTTCATGCGGCGGGATAAACCACTGAGGCACGTGAGGAACCTCTGCATGGGACAAACTTGCTGCATAGCCAAAGACAGTATTGAGCAGCTCCAACTCGTCGGGTGCGTACTTGGCAAAGTACGTCTCTTTCTCACACTTAAGCAACACCATGGCTTCTACTTGGGACGTTGTATCCAGCAGTTCCGCAGCTAGTTTGGTGCGGTTTTGGCGCAGAGTCTCCCATCCTTCGCGTAGAATTCTACGGTCCTGTAGCCACTGAATCTTCCAGTCCTCGACTGGTAAATCCGTTCCACCAGCGTCTCTTATTGCGTCGGATACTACGTCCAACTCCCGATGGAGACTGTTGGTTTGCTCCAAGATCTTGCGACTGCATACTAGCCGCGTGATAAGCTTCTTACTACTGAATTTACTTAAAAAATCGTGGAAGCGGAAGGTCTGCCACAGAAACTTGTCCAGAATGGAGACGGGGATGGTCTCTAGACGCTGCAGCAATTGGTAGAGCGCGACGACGCGGCGGTTCACGTGCGAGCACAGACGCTCGGCTTCTGCCATGTTATGGACCAGACGCTCGACATTGGAAGGCGCGACAGAGAGAGGTAGCTGGAGGCGAGGTACCACTACTTGGCTTAGAGAAGAAGCCATGTTTCTTAGTGCGTTGAAGCTGCAAAATGTACCCACCGTATAATTCTCGATTTTCATTGGTTGAAAATAGTATACATGCAAACATTGCGAGCAACGCAATTCAATTTGCGATTCCTGGGTGTGTGTTGATTTCATTTACCCACGAGGCTTTGTTTTGAAATCGTCAGTTGAGCAATAAATATTGTCGTCGAGTTTTCGACCTTGGGACGCACCAGGCAGCGGTCATTTGAACGAAATCCCTTGAATACGAACTGATATTGAAACTTTGTTGCACCGTATATCTTTTGATTCGTCAAAGTACTCAGTCAAAGACAACTACAAGAACTAAATTTGTCGCAAGCAACGGCGTTATCGCGCTTCCACCAGCACCACTGGTATGTAACTTCTACCACCGTGGAACTCATCAGCCTTGACATACCACGAAATTCTAGGCCACGTGGTTCATTCTAAATTTCCTTGAGATTTTCTTGCTCAAGAACCACACATAATCATTCTTTACAGTGGAGAAAAAAGTTTGGGCTCTAACACATTGTGATTATGAATTTTCTTGATTACGGGGCAAGAAGGCGGAAAATGAGCGCCCTTACAAGCTAGTGCTTCAGATTGTGAAGTCTTACCTACTCCCGTATTATGCAGACACTTACATCAAATATAGAGCTCGTAATCATCCACATTGTCAAGTATTATACATGTTCTTGTGGCATTTTACTATTCACCCCTCACATCCCTCAAACAAGTGTCCGCAGTATCATCTTCTCAACAAATGGGTCTAGTGGCTGTAATAACTGTTTTCCTATTCCATTATGCCAGTTGCTCAGAAGCAAATGCGAGCGGAAAAACTATTGTTCCGGCTACAGACTTGATTTGCGATCAAGTTTCTATCGCCGAAAGTCACAACAGTGCCCATCGGTTTTTGAGGGTCAACAGTAAGGCAGATAACACGAGAGAATTTCCCGCTGCGAAAACATTGGTATATGGATCACATACAACTGATGAGAGAGTTGGCCTGCCCTCTTTTGTGATCAGAATGATGATGAAACATTGGTCTAAACAGGATATGTCTGCCGCTTTCATCCAAAACGTCATGGGGTTGAACAAGTTGTCCGGAAGTGCATTTACATCTGCACCCAAATTCAGGTTCTATGATGACTACATAGAAGCTCAAGTCTCTGTTTGGCTAAAAAAGGATATGCCGGTGGATGCTGTGATGATAAAACTGGGCCTAGAAAAGCTTGCGGGAGCAGGCGACACGCAGTCGATCGGTCGAGATGAGAGCCGCGTCCATC
>PCFV01000419.1:0-27666 GCA_002812785.1 Phytophthora litchii | reverse complement strand
ACTAACGTTAAATAGACACCTTTACTAGTGAATCTTGAGCAAGCCGATTTTTTTCATACAGTGGAGGAACAGCTTCAGCGATCTCTCATGAACATGGTATTACTAAAAGAATAATTTACAACTGGTCCCAGTATCATTATTCAATGTCATTGAATCAATGGTGATTTGACTAGCCACAGCGACATCAGCTTGTACACTCATTTACTATCGAGCTCTTCTGTATACCAGGGTACTGTACTGAAGTCGCCTGCATTCATGTTTTCCTAATGGTGCACCCAGCATAATTGAACAGCTTTGCAAACCCGAATAACGATGCAGTTTCTGGACATGGGTCGTGTGAACAAATGGAGAATGATGAGAATTGCAGTGATCTCGGCGAGTTTTCGTTTAGATCCAGGATCGAAGAAAACTGTCCATCGCGATGACTCTGCATAATACATCGATATGTATGTCATTGAGAATTTACGTATCTGAATGTGGCTTCACACATGGAATTTCTCTCATCGTTTTCATTTTCGCGGCTGTTTTGCCTGCCTCATGGGTCCAGATTTGAGTTTCGCGCCTATCGCAAGCATAGTACCTGTAAAACTATCTCGCAGACCAATTTATCAATAATTAGATTCCTTCGTGTGGAAGGTTCGTGAAAGGTATGTCTTAGATAAACATGTGCTGGGTTCGTTGGTTCCGAGGTAATACTCCACGTTGTTTACCGGGTCATAGCAAAATGTCGGTACGATGGCCAACCTCCTGCAAGAGCGAGGTTTGGTTCCGATAATGCAAAGTACAGTTCACTGTCTAACAGCATTCCAATCCAAAGATTACGAAATTTCCTGCGTTCATGAGATCTGTTGCCCGTAATTCGAGCAGTTCAAATAACACGAAGCTAGCCACTCCGTAATTTGCATTCCATCTGCCAACTCTACAGACCCAGACACTTGGAACTAGAAAACATGCGTCTGAACCACATTGTATTGGCAACTGCGGTTGCTCTGTATGCTAGCAACGATGTCTTCGCTGCCGCTAAATCTACTCGTACTCTGTTGTCGAGCGACATTGCAACGAAGGGAGTCAGCAAGAAAAGCATCAGCGTAATTTCTGAATCGGGTTCTGAAAGCGACTCCGGGGCTACTCAAGTGCAGCAACATGACGGTGGTGTCACTCAAGTGCAGTACGGAGATGAAAGCGATAGCGACAGTGGTGCTTCAACTAAACCAACCAAGGCGTCGAAAACCAAGGCCACGGCCCCAATGACGAAGAAGAAACAACCAATTGTTTCCGACTCGGGATCGAGCGAAGATGACAGCGGATCGAGTGAAGATGACAGTGGATCAAGCGGAGACGACAGTGGCAGTGTTGCTCTCGACGCAAGGAAGTCGTCGACGACCAAAAAGATCAAGAAAGCGACAAAGAGCAAGAAAACGGCTACTTCGTCTGCGGGATCAAGCGGAGAGGACAGCGGATCGATCGAAGAAGACAGTGGATCGAGCGGAGACGACAGTGAATTGGACGATTTGCTGACGGGATCGGACAGCGATGCCAGTGACTTGGATGACTTGCTGTCCTCAAGTGGCAGTGACCTGTTTGATATGAGCGGCAGCGGACTTGACGACTTGCTCTCTTTAAGCGGTAGTGAATTGGACGCTTTGCTGAAATCGTTGGGTGGAAGCGCCCTGGGTGACTTCAGTGCCAGTGGATTGGACGACTTGTTTCTTTCTATGAGTGACAGCGACTCGGGCAGCGAAAGCTCTTCCCTCGATGCCAGTAAGGCCCCGACCAAAAAGAAGAAGAAGGCGGTAGTTGAATCCGCTTCGGGATCTAGCGCTTCCGGCAGTGATTTGAGTGACTTGCTGCTCTCTTCAAGTGACAGTGACGAGGGCAGTGACGAGAGTGACTTGCTGACCTCTACAAGTGACAGTGACGAGGGAAGTGACTTGAGCGACTTGCTGCTCTCTTCAAGTGATAGTGAAGAAGGCAGTGAGAGTTCTGCAGAGACGGCAGAGACCTCAGGCTCGAGCAACAACTACTTGGACGGCTTGATGTCCTTGAGTGGCAGTGACTTGCTGCCCTCGAGCCTCAATGATGCCGTGAAGGACACCAGCTCCTTCATGTCTTCATCAAGGAAGACAAAGGCTCCTGCAACGAGTGGAGACGACTCTGGTGCGGATGAATCGGGCGCCGACACACCCTCTACAACAGAGGCCCCAGCAAGTGGCGATCAAACTTCTCAGTGCAGCACTGGCTGGTGGTCCGGTGTCAAGTCGTGGTGGAAGAACACTTTTGGCAGTGGTGACAAGTGTTCTTCCTCTTCTCGCAGACTTCGCCTTGAGTAAGAATTACTCGTTGTCTGAAGTATTACTCGGGCAATGCGTTGGAGAGTTAAACATGAGCATTGACAAGCAAAGTCATAGTAATGTGTTTTGGATTGTGACCGTACACTGCTCTCGAGTCATAAGTGTGCAGCCACTGTGATCTTCTCGATACTTGCATCATCGATGCCAATAGTTAATCGCGCTTGTTATCACTGATCACAATACATGTTACCATAGATTTTGAAATTGGTCACTTGTAGAAAATTTGCTGTGTGGATGTTGTATAGCTCGATGTACCACGAACAATGTGCTCTCGATTCTAGCGGGCTTGACGAATACCACTGTTGGTGGACGTGGTGAGGCTGAACAATGTGGTAAAGAAGGTTTCTTCATCATAGGACCAAATTCCGAGCTTGCGCAGCAGCATTGTTACACACAATCAGTGAACTGTTGGCACACCTTGTATGATCCGAAGTTATAAGAAGCTAACTTCTTGTATGGAAGTCTACGCTTCACAAGTTAATGATAATTGGGGTAAGAGTGACCATCACTGGACTGATGCAATATCCGACCTAAAGACCTTGGTGCAACAACACAACGATACGATTCAAGTCAAGAGTCTATATCAACTAGTAACCGCTGCATCAGGATTAGTCAAAACGATTTCTTATCAGCCAATCCGAAGCTTCCATTTGGTACCACACCACAATAACTGACCCATCGTACCGGAGGTGACGGCGCTGTAGACGCATTGACGGATCATGGGCATCGCAGCGACTTCGGGAATGCCGAAAACCAGAGCGTCGGAGCTGGATCTGCTGCTTGGCGATGAAGTGGAAGATACGGCCAGCTACGACGCGGTGGACAAGGCCCTCGCTCTCTCCGTTGGGGAGATTCAAGCCCCCGACGAGGAGCCAACGACACGCGCCTTCAGGTATATTGTGCTCGGTTGGCGGTTGTTGGAGGCAAATATTTGACTCACCACTTCACCTGGGACAGCTGGCGGACGTTGTGGGCGTATGCAGGTCCGGGGTGGCTCATGAGCATCGCGTACGTGGATCCAGGGAACCTGGAGAGCGATTTACAGGCTGGAGCTTATGCTGGATATCAACTCACCTGGGTCTTATTTGGTGCAACAGCCATGGGGCTCTTTCTGCAAGTACTCGCTGCTCGATTGGGTGTCGTTACAGGCAAGAATTTGGCTGAAATGTGCACTGCAGTTTATCCCCGGTGGGCGTCACTGACGCTGTGGATCATGACTGAGATCGCCATTGTCGGAAGCGATGTTCAGGAAGTACTGGGATCGTCTATTGCGTTCCAGGTGCTCTTTGGATTTCCGTTGTGGGTTGGATGTCTGATCACGGGTTTTGACACATTCACGTTCTTGCTGCTGCACCGCTACGGTATCCGCAAACTTGAAGCATTCTTCGTGTCACTGATCGTGGTGATGCTGGTCTGCTTCTGTGCTAACTTGGTCCGAGGAGAAGTTGCATCGGAGGATGTTATGAGCGGTTTCGTGCCACGTGTTGATCGGTACGCTGTGACGCAGGCTGTGGGTATCCTTGGTGCTGTTATCATGCCACACAACATTTTCTTGCACTCAGCTCTGGTGCAGACTCGACAGGTGAACCGACATGATGGGCGCAAAGTGCGCGAGGCAAACAAATACTTCGCGATCGAGTCTGGTTTCGCATTGTTCGTGTCATTCCTCATCAACCTTGCGGTGCTGGCAGTTTTCGCTAAGGGTTTCTTTTCCGCCGACTGCACAGCAACTTACGATGCAAATGGGGTCAACACAGCTTGTGTTCCTGGGGCGATCGCTAGCGGCGACACGTACGGTAACTGCCAGCTTGCAAGCGGTGGCGAGGGTATGTGCCAGGAAATTGGTTTATCTCAGGCTGGCGTGGCGCTTAGTGGCATGTTGGGCGAGTATGCCGATGTCATTTGGGCCATTGGCCTATTGGCGGCAGGACAAAGCTCCACCATGACAGGGACGTACGCAGGTCAATTTGTGATGGAAGGATTCCTGCAGCTTCATCTATCACCGTGGAAGCGTGTGGCCCTTACACGATGCGTGTCACTCGTCCCAGCAATGACCGTAGCGATCCTGAGTCAGGAAAACCCTGCAGATAGCGATCACATGGACGAGATGCTCAATGTGCTACAGTCCATTCAACTGCCGTTTGCCTTACTTCCTGTCCTGATATTTACCAGCTCTCCTGAAATTATGGGGGACTTCGCGAACAGCAAGGCTACAGTTGTAACTGGCTGGTTCCTAGGCGGTCTCGTGTGCATCATCAACCTGTACTTAATCTTCACGAATCTCGAAGGACTCGCTCTCGGTACCATTGGCCTCGTCGCTTTAGGTGGTACTTGCTGCCTCTACTTCGGCTTCTTGGGGTACCTCTCTCGCGCAGATATGACTCTGTCCGCTCAACGCGCACGTACAGCTTCCAGTTCCCGACGCATCTCACAAGACACCGAGTGCTAGAATTAACAATGCACTTGAATCAAATAGAGAACGGTGCTTCTACCAGTATAATGATACATGTTGCCTTAGTCGGCATAATTACGTCCGTATGTCTCGACGCGCCTGGCACGTCGTCTCATGGCCTTCTTCGCTCGAGCTTTCCACACCTTCAGCAGTTGCTTGGCTCTGTCCTGCACTTCAGCCGACCCTGCGCGTCTCAAAAGTCTCGTAAGCGCCACACCGATGCGTGTTTTCTCCAGCATTTCAAGCGACACAAAGACCTGCTCCAGCGCCTCCAGGATACTCAGCATGTTGGCAGCAGTCTTGGCGTCGTCCAGCTCCTCCTTCAAGTACTGCACGCGCTCCTCTGACACCACTTTGTCTCCGTGGTGGATGGTCGTTTGTCGCTGACGTTTCTTCTGCGATGCAGGCGGCGCGACGTCCTCCAGCGAGGCCGCTAGCGCCGCTGCCGCGTCCCCACGTAGCACGAAGTCGTCCATGGCCTTCATTCCGGTTTCCTTTTGGTGTGCACCACACATGTGTTTGCGCATTCATTGGCTTTCGACCAATCACAGCGCTCACTAAATAGACGTTTATTTGGGACGAAGATTAGAACTCTATAGAAACGGTCGGTCCAGAAAGATTGTACACGACGTGCGTGGCTGGTTCAACGTCACTTTCCATTTGACCAAGTAGAGCTTAAGTCGAAGGTTTGTATCATGTCGGGCAAGACGTACAAGATCGCGGTGCTGCCGGGCGATGGCATCGGTCCTGAGGTGTGTGACCAGGCAGTGCAGGTGCTGCAGACGGTGGGCGAGCTGTTCCAGCACCAGTTCGCGTTCACCACGGCGCTGTGCGGTGGCGCAGCCTACGAGGAGCACAAGACGCACTTGCCGCAGTCGACGGTGGACACTGTGGCGGCCTCGGACGCTGTGCTCTTCGGCTCGGTGGGCGGACCTACAGACGCACAGGAGGACCCCAAGTGGAAGGATGCTGAGAAGAACTGTCTGCTGGGTCTGCGCAAGAACTTCCAGCTGGCTGTCAACATCCGTCCGGCCAAGATCTACTCCATGCTGCCGGACCTGTCTCCTCTCAAGCCTAGCATTATTGCCAATGGTGTGGACATGGTCATCGTGCGCGAGCTTGTGTCAGGTATCTACTTCGGTGAGCACAATACGAGCGGTGACACGGCAACGGACGTCATGAAGTACACAGAGGCCGAGGTTCGTGACTGTGATTGCTGTGATAGGCATTGCGTTTCTGATTTTTGTGATAACGTTGTGGCGAACAGATTGCGAAGCCCATGAAGTTCGCCTTCGAGACTGCCATGAACGTAAGTTGTTGGAACATTTTCTGTTGGTTTTGAGCTACCATGCTGATTATATTATTTTGTTTGTGATAATGCAGCGTTCGAAGAGACTGACGGTGGTGGACAAGGCCAACGTCCTGGACTGCAGTCGTCTGTGGCGCAAGGTCGCCAAGGACGTGTCGAAGGACTACCCCGAGGTCAAGTTCGACTTCATGTACGTGCGAAACAGTGATATAGGCGATGTGTTAGTTCAGGATAATGAGGCTGACTGTGGTGTACTACTATAGGTACATCGACAATGCTGTGATGCAGCTGATCCGCACCCCGTCACAGTTCGATGTGATCGTGACTGGCAACATGTTTGGTGACATTCTGTCCGATGCCGCTTCCGTGCTTCCTGGTTCGCTGGGTCTCATGCCCTCGGCCAGTCTGGGTGACAAAGTGCACCTATTTGAGCCTATTGGTGGATCAGCACCTGATATCGCTGGCAAGGACTTTGCCAACCCGATTGCTCAGATCCTTTCTGGCGCGTTGCTGTTGCGTTACTCGTTCCAGATGGAGGCTGAGGCTCAACTAATTGAGAACGCAGTGGAGCAGGTGCTTCTGGACGGCGTGCGCACGGGCGACCTGACTAAGGACCAGTCCACCGTCGTTGGCACGAAGGCTATGGGTGCCGCTATCATTGCTAAGATGAAAGCTCTGCACCAGTAAGCACCAGATTTGACCGCACGAATGTAATAGTGCTGTCGATGTGATAGATTGTCGTCAAGCAGCCGAAATAGGCTTACATTGCCTTGAAGACACGTAGGTTTACTCTGTTCATGCTTTTCATATTGATTTTATGACTATTACTACGAGACAACCACTACGATGAATGTTCGTATGAGTCGGTAAAGCTTGATCTGAAGATTACGGATTAATTAAATTCACGGCATCCGTTGTCGAAGTCGACGAGGTGTCTTTGAAGGTTGGGTTTCATTTCCAAATAGTCGTTTCCACCACCTCACGAATTTCTGCCATAAACCATTATTGTTGTACTTAGTAACTGTTACCATTTTGCCACCGTCTTGTTGACTGTTAGGCGTGGTCCCGTGGTTTCCAGCTGCAGCTCCCCCTATTACCGTTGCCACTGGTCCTCGTTCCTCCTCAATCGACGAAAGTTCATTTGATTCGCGAGACTTGTGTGGTTTGACATCTTCGAAGGACAACAAGTTACGAGTAGTGTGGGATACCACGATCTTGGTTCTAGCAGTAGCGACACTGTTACTGTTTGTAAGCAATAAAGCCATGGTCATCAACACCACCTGGACAATTAGCACCAGACGCATTTCTCTTGAATAGAGGATAGATGCGGTCGTCGCCTACCGATGCAAATTGTGAAATGGTTTCTGAAGATAAGAACTCTCTGACCAACTTGAGATGCATTACCGAGCGTTGGAGTACAGTTCACGACACAAGGCCTCACAATCATGGCGTAGGATATCTTGCCCAGCTTCTGGAACTGAAGGACTGGTGGTTGCTATACCATAGCCTGACATTGCGCGTGCCAAGTCGATATTGTCCACTGGCACACGTTGATGTTTATGGTTAACTGCGATCCGATCCCGAGATTCTTGTTGTGGGAAAACGAGAAGACGAGGGAAGCCGGAACGTCGGAACAAAAGCCTGGAGTTTAGGATGGTAAACAACATACACGTCTCGCTTGTTGGCCCGACTTTTTCAAAATGGTGGCTCGATCCAATGGAAATATATAACATTATTCAAAGGTCCCACGGATTTACGACCTCAGCTCCTTCGATTGCGTCCCCTCGTCAAATTGTGCTTACGTTCACTTCTCTATCGCTACTGCACGTATAATCATATAACATAGTCGTTCGACTTGTGCTTTGTCGATGTTAATCGTTGATGAGATTCTCACTGCGTTCTGGTCTAGCGTTACATGTAGATGAGTTCTCAGCAGAGACTGTTCACTATCAGGTGTCGAAGCTGACGAGATGTTACAGCTTCTTCGTGAGAAAACACTGTACAGCCACCGTACTCTCCAGATAAACAACGTTCATGTATCTTAGCTCTTCTGATCTGCAATTCAGCAATGCAGTTTGCCACTGAGCACAGATTTTAAATTATTCGTATTATACAATGGCCAACTTCGATCACAACTACATATTGCTCAATTATCCAATATCGCTAAGACTTGGTCCAAGTTGCACTTCATTCCACCAACCAGCGTGGGTAAAACGAGCCCTTCGACGGATTGATCGTCGGTATTTTCGAGTGTAATTGCGCTCTGTGCTACCAAGATTCCTTTCGATGATTTTAACCATTCTGCATTTTATAGCGTAATGAAACTCTTCTAAAAAATTGCCAGGAAATGCAGTCTTGCTAAAGATGCTATGGTCAACACAATATTTCTGGAAAGCATAATGGAACACACTGGTTAGGCGCCAACTTTTGAGCTAACAAAATTTGCGAAAGAGTGAAAGGGTATCTACTTCAGGTTTCTGCTAGAAATATGGCAAATGAATGGATCGCGTTGATTTTGCATGCACCAATCTAACCTCCTTTAGATAGCCTTAACAATGTTTGTGTACGTTTATATATAATATTAAATTAAACAAGTTTATATATGTCCAAGAATTAGAGATGCGCGTACTTCGAATACCGATAGCCCGTGTAAGCCATCAATTGGCATCACGTTTTCGCTATCTATGGGACTTGGCAATAAAAACTACTCATAACCACACGAATTCCCTATTTTAGGTTCCAAAATGTTAGGTCCGAATACGTTTTACTACGTATTGATTGATGTCCTTCCTTCCACAGCCATCAATAATTGCAATTTCAACCCTTGTTGACTCAGATTGAAAATCCTACTGTGGCTTCTAGTATTCCGCAGGGGTTTTTGAAAGCTCAGTGGCCTTTACGGCAAAGTTTCATTACTTATATAAATTAACATTCGAGTAATTGATGAATCAAATACGTACTACAAGCAGACATTATAGTAGTGTTTGGCATTTTGGTTTCGGGTTGATGCCAATCAGTTAAAGAAAACGAAGAAGGTACGAAGGAACGCAAGCAATATCACCTTTATAGTAACTCTACGTTGGAAGTATACATTCAAGGTTTAATTCAAAGCAATAGTTATCATTATTTTTCTATTATCCCTTGCAAAAGCACGCAACCGAACCACCAAGGATTTTTGTTAGTGTTTTACTGTAGTAGTGGTTTTAATTCCTCCTACAGCAAAATGACTTAGGCCAGATAGTTGCTAGTTTTTCGTTTTTCCAAAACGATCCCAAGTATAAGGTATAATGTGATTCCGATTGCCGAGTACCGCACGAGCAAAGTTCACTTCGACTGCGAGCACGAGCTCAAGAACCAGTACTCCCAGAGGCTGTGCCGGGATGATGAAATACGTACTCAGAAGGTTCACAGTGTACTCCATTGCTTGAACAACGGCTGTCATGGTATGACTGTGAACCGAGACGTCAACGCCTCCCGAAACATGCTTCGTCTTCTCCAGTGCAAGCTTCGCGGCGAAGATCGTTTGTAGCCTACACTCGCCAGGCAAAAGGCGTAACCACATAAATGAAAAGTGCTGCGGAGTGCCTTCGGGTGGCCCAGTAGCAGCTGAATGCGCATGAAGTCAACGACTTTGTGCGCTTCTCAAGCATTACTATTTGCTTTACGGTCGTCACTTCCTAGAAGATACGATCTCAAGTGTAAGGTATGTAATCGACAAATTCGAAACAAAACAAGTCGAGACGAATGAAGCGTTCGCACGATGTGGAACACTATGTAGGTTATGCAGAAAAACCATTGAAGTAATCGAGGTAACACGCAAAAAATATGGCTTCGAAGTGACAGGGATGCCAAGGTTCGTCGTTCATGCTGTTTAGAGCTGACGAGCATGGCTGCGTGGCAGTTTCTCGTGATGCACTCTCAATATTAAAATTAAAGTAATGCTATGCGAAGAAATGAGGGCTTGAAGATGTTCATTTTACTATAATCGTAAACTCAGAAAGATGCAATATTCTCGTGAGGTCTATCTAATGGAATAATGACCGATATCATCTCATGAATCAGGCAGCGTTCATTCTCTATTTCAAAGCTAACCTAGAACAAAGGTGTCTTTTGAGTCAGCTATAAGGACTACGATAATCCCTTGTAACTAGAGGGTTGTACTACAAAATCTATCTGCCTTTCACAGATACATGATCCCAAAAGCTTGTTAACCGTTCAACCTCGCGGCCTTATTCAATGGTCCTACTGATGATATCTTGGTTAAGCTACAGAATTCATGTGTGCGAGACCCTTCTGGTGCTACAGTATCAATACTTTACGTGTGACTAATAATCGGTAAGTTTTGTCTTGCAGAGTAATTGTAAGTTGGACTAGTATGCTTTTACCTATATTTTATTCAGCACTTATATTTCCAATGTTCATGGCGTTATGAACCTCGATATGAACCTCGCGATCTCATTCGGAATGAATCATGTCTGCTTTCCATTTACCACCCGAAGTCGCCGAGTAGACCTTTTTGAAGAGAACAAACTCCTCCACCATCTCTTAAATTTCTGAAGGAGACCGTTGTTATCGTACTTCGTCACTGTGACTGTCCCCCCTCCGTTGGTGTTGCTAGACACTGGAGCATGACCTCCGACTAACCCACCTGAACTCACGACTGAGACTGCGCTTGACCTTCGGCTCTGTTGAGCTCGCTCTTCCTGAGGTGAGGGTTCAATCGGAATTTGTTTGCTTGCAACGGTATCACTACTCGCAAGGACAACCATCAATGTTGTCAATACAAGTTGGTTCAGACGCATCTTTCTCGATGGTGCTCTTGACAGACTTCAGTCGAAATCGGTGGACGCAAGTAGCAAAATTGTAGACTGCCCAACGGTAAGCTGAGGACGTACGCTGAGGGAGATTGTGATTTGCTTGATACAAAGATCATGAAAGGAGATTGGCAGTTTACAGGTGCAGCATTCCTGAAATATGCGTTTCTCTCACATAATTCAAGCTGATCGCACGGTTCATGTGGCACAGGCGAAGGCGATGACTGGAATGCACCATTCCAAAGTGGTGGAGCCACCAGCTATGACAATTTCAAGAGTTGTTGGTGCTGTAACGATGCAGCTCGGATTCAAACATCAAAGTAGCTCGATTATTTGTACCGGTACATAATGTATAACCTCCGGGGAACCCCCTTACATATCTACCGACATTTTGTTCGCTCATACCAACAACGCAACAGTTATACGAACTCGCTTTTTGCTGACAAGCGATGTACGAACATCTGAGAGTCGTAGTACCAACCGTGAGTTGACTCGACACGTGCGACATCGCTAACCTCTCACTTCCGACTCAATAGGCGGATATTTTCCTCTAGGTCGTAGAATCATCAGCTTGAGTTTGTAACTTGTAGGTCACCAGCACATCCTAGCGTACTACGAACAACTTCGCCACCATTCACTCCATCACGCTATTACTGTCGAAGTCTTGTCGTAGTAGTGTCGCTAGTCGCTCTGGAAACTTGACGAGTACATTGGCTCCTCCACCACTGCACAACCTTATGAAAGAGCCCATTGTTGCTGAAAACCGTAACCGTGATGGTGCCACCTCCATTGTCATTACTAGTTGACACCACGGTGCCATCTGCCCCTGCACGGCCACCCTCTCCAGATGCAATGACACTGGAACTAGCTCGCTCTTCATTGCCAAACAACTTCATCCACCACCTCTTGATTCTTTGCCAAAGTCCATTGTTGTTGTACACCGTCACGGTTACGGTCTCACCACCAGTGGGGTTTGATGAGACAACTGTTTCTCCTGCTCCAACGCGTCCTCCTTCCGCAGCTGCTTTGGCTCCAGCACTAACTCGCTCTTCATTGATAGACTTGGACTCGGAATCGACGTCATCGAACGACAACAAATTGCGAAAATTACCAGCTATGGCGGTAAGGCTGGTCGACTTGATCTCGTTCTTTGTGGCACCAACAGAACAAGCACTACACGCAAACAAAACTGCTATGACCAGCAACACGAACTCGCCCAAACGCATCGTTACACCGGCAACGGAATAACGAAGTTGCGAGGTTGATTCGTGGACGCAAAACGTAAAATGACGTTGGTGCAAGTGAAGGATCAGCTCTTGCAGCAAGTGGTAGGCTTCGTTAACTCATGGCTCAACCATATGGAAACTGCACAGCGATCGATATACGGTTCTCTATGAGCTGGAGTCAAGTAGCTTGACTTGTACGAAGAGTATCACAATCCTCAGAATGTAGAACTGGAGAAACAATCAGCTGCTTGATGAACGATTGCAGGTGTGCTGTGTACACAGTCTGTGTATTGGCTACTGTATCTGAACCACTCGTTCAACGAGCAGCACCAGAGATTTTCAAGTAGAGCTACATAAACGCGTATAACTTGCGACTATTTCATTGCTGTGGTAATGTAGAGACTTGGCTACGAATTACTTGACGCCTCGATCAAATTCATTTACGCTTCCACCGTAATTGCTACAGTACATGACTCGACAATGCAATAATTCTAATAACCGACTAAAACGCTAAAGCTATCGCCGACGTATTGTACAGTGGATGGATGACCTGCAAGCATAAGGTTTCACAAAGATTTGTCTTTCTGCAGAAAAACCTACAGTGCATGTAGAAATTGTACGTCTCTTAATTGAAAGTTGAAAGTGTACATGGATGAAATTTGTGGCCGACTGGCAAGAGCATTGTGTCTTAACTCTTACTTCAGTGTACAGTTAGTATACGAGTCTCAGCAGTCGCTTCGTTTTGACGAGCATCGACGCTATCACCAGTACACTAACGTAGATGTGATGCCGTGTACTCTAGAAAGTATCTCGGCTATCCTAGAAAGTCTTGCTCGGACATCTTATGCGAGTAGTGCGACTGTCAATTAGTTTTGGATAGAGTAACCTCCGCTGTTTTACCCAGAATTCATGTGTTAGTCTCGAGACGGAGACGACGGGTTGTGCTTGAAAAGGGGTGCGACAGCTTCTTCAACCACCTCTTGAACCTTTGCACGAGACCATTTTTCCAGTACTTCGTAATAGTGACCGTTCCACCTGATGTCGTGCTTGTAGACGTCACTCCAGTAGCTCCTGCACCGACACGTCCACCTTCCCCACCTGATGAGACTGCCGTGTTGGACGACCGTTCTTCCTCGGCCAGCTTCACAAACAAATAACGACGAATGCTTTCAACAATGGAAGTCGCACGTATTGGAGCAACTTGATTCCAGGTGGAGGCCCCCGTTGCATTGCAACTGTCGACCAGAATGACTATGACCACAAACGTGACTTGAACGGCTTGAAAGAGACGCATCCTCCTTCAGATCTGGAGGGCAGCAAGATCCTCCTCGACCGCAATTCTTCTGTGATACGCAAATACTGGAATGACTGGCTAGGTGAAGAGAAAATTTTGCTAGCTGACTTGTACTAGGAATTCTGGGTCAAACGTCAAGATTAGGTTAGATACAGTGCTGCTCGTGTACAGCATCATGATGCAAGTCCCCGTCTCATGTTGTACACAGCACCACGCATTACGGCTCACGCGGATCTTTGAACCGAAGCGCTGCTGGAACAGTTTAGTAAAGAGTACATGCATAGACTGCTTTCGACTGGATACTAAAGCTGAGTGATGCAGCTCTGGACTACACTCGTGTTACGCTCAAGACTGGGAGGTGGTAAGATGAACTTGTACATGTAGTGTACCCTAGCGTATTTGATAAGACTTGGCACCTATAGCACCGGTACGCCGTGTTAATGGAGAACGCTTAACTGACGCATCCCTTGTAGAAGACACCTTCAACTGTTCGTTATATGATGACAGAGCAGGAATCGCATGTTCGGCTTTTTTATCGCTGTAGTTACACTAGCTTTCAGGGTATCCGCGACGCGGACGCCTGACCGTAGATTTTGGATCACATGGTGTATCCAGTGCCCTTTGAAGGTTTAGGCAAAATTTACATCCCAGCACGGGATTTCGGACCTACGCACCATCAAAAAGCAAGTCGGTGTGTGACGGGGTCACACGAGCACCTTGCTTTGAGGAAGCGTGTCGAAAAGTTGTGTCCGCTTGAAAAATGTATCTCCATTTTCAAGTGGTCAAAAGTTGACATACATTCGCGTCGTGTATTTTTCCAATTCCGATATGGTATACTGTCGGAAATCTCGTGGTAAATGCTATCGATTTAGAGTAGTTTTACGCTTGTTCGAGTAAATTTTGCTTTCAATTCTTGGGTTCCGTTTAGGTACGAAATCTGATAGATAAACGAGATTATCTCGAAAACTCCAAATGGTTGCAAAGCATCATTTTGTTTGACGCAGTCTCATATTGTATTATCTTCCTCACCACTAGGTTGTGTTGGGGTTATTTGGGTGTTGCCATCCTTTGGTACGGTGTTGACTGCGGTGCTGGTGTCCAAGATTACGGTGCTATAGTCCAAATCTTGTGTGATGACGTCTATCCCTCCTACCAAAATCTGAGCGTCTTCTGCAGTAATCCAAAGAATTATTTATCTAACTCCCTGCTGACGGGGCCGTGAGTGGTAGAGCTTCACTTTGCAATCAGCAAGATTAAGCCTTCGAGTGTTCATTGACTTCCATTCCAAATGACCGACAGCGTGCTCTTCCCACCCAACAACCATCAGCTCACTGACACTATCATTTGCGCTGTCGTCCAGCGTGTTCAGCGACAATTTGACATTCCAAGTGACGAAAAAGACGACTGCAGTACCAATATCAACTGCATTGTTCCGAGCGCATCAATTCCCCACTCTATCGAAGTGGACTGCGACCCTAAAGAAATGGTGCCGTGCCAGAAACCTGGATCGATCAAAAGTAGTGGAAATACTCTCACATCTCGCAAAGGTCAAAGCTCAGCAAATTGGGATGTTGAACATCACCGACAGCGACGACGAATGTACCAAGAGAGGTACAGAAAGAAAATCTGTGGTCGAACTACCTAATTCAAGAAAGATGTTCGTCTACTCCATGAACAGATTCGACAGCTTGAGCGTCGGCGTCTTAACGTTCTGTCTGGCCTCCCGACAAAGGTCACTCCATGGCAAGTCGTAGCTGAGTACTGTTCCCTTTTTCGCTATGGCTTCAAGCCCTCTATGGACACTCAGAAGAAGTTTCTAGAGCGCACTTTCGCTCCAGATGTGATTACCCAGTCTGGAGTCGGTGTGGAGTCACTACTTGCTGACTGGGAGATACTTCGTCTTTGTTACGAAGACTTGGAGCTCAAGCTTGTGCGTATGGAAAATGTGAAAGAGGACATTATACTCGCCTTTATGATAGGTTACACCACCATCACCAAGAAAACGTTGCTCAATGGGTTTCCGCATCTCATTCATGGAGACACATTGTCGCCGATAGCAGATGAGCTTCTTGGTCACCAGCTTGCGGTACCGAGTGTTAGCCGTTTTGAATGGGATGAATCGATAGACCGCATCGTGCGTGTACACTATTCCCCCAATTTGATGGCGCCTTTGCTGAAGGTACTGGGAAACCTGGAAGACGTGTCTTGTGTACTTCAGCACCCACTTGTTATTCATCAGTTGTAATCATAAACTCAACTAATATATCCGCCAAGCGAGTACACGGGAGCAGCACTGAGACCGACCAAGCATTTCATCCTTAGTCGAAAAGGTTAAAAGTATGCGGGCATGCTGGTTGGTATGAGAACCATACTTACTTGCGCTTCTTCCATACCAGGTCATTCAACTCTTTACGCGCAGTCTGTAGTGAATACGTCCCGCATCCAGTGAAGTAGCTCGGAAACGTGCAGGGTACAGCTCAAGTGGTAGATAGTTTGAGCTTGGAGGTTAGTGAAAACTGGAAGGAGAAAATCGATTACTGATTGGGTCAATTGATATATCCTGTACTGTACATACAACAAAGTACGACCTACTTTAAAAAAATTGGCTGGTTAATAGCCTCCGACTCGAAAAGAAGTTCGGCATGCAATTGACGACTGACTATACCTAGCTGTAAAAACTCGTCGAGCAAGCTGCGATGAAAGAAACGATTGTAAATTTTTTTTGTGCTTTGCTGTGGCCTTTGGCTGAGTGGTACTGTCCAAAGGCTTGCGTGAGTGCCCGCCGGAAGCTGCAGGTCAACAGTACAACCTAAATAATGTGATCTGCTATGTACCAAAGAGTTGACGCAAGGACACCAGACCTAAAAATCCATTACAAGTAAAATCGTAAAGCATATTTAAAGGTATTTCTCTTTTTGTATACTACATGTAAAATAATGCATGAGGTTCACAAAACCAACGAGTAGGCCAGTGTCGGACAAGGAAATGTTCTTTCTAAAAGCACAACTCCGTGGACAGGGATGAAGTGGTTTCGTATGCAGTGGCGATGCACTGGCTGGCACATCAAATAAATTATCCCACGACCACACTACAAGGTTGTTAACGTCTAATTGTTACGTGCATTCCACCAAAAGCTTCGACTCGAAAGGGGCACGTTTCGATGGGTTCCTTTGCAGCGTCCCGTATACATTGTTGTACAATATTGGTACGTCTTGGACAGATCTAACGAATTTCTGTATGGCAGTTAAACAAAGTACATGTAATAATGACTGTAAACAGCGCTCACGACTCTCCAAGCCGGGAGGCCACGCAATCCAAATCCTTGGATGGGGGAGTAAAGGAATCGATTCGGTGTGCAGCCGCCGGTCTCTCGATTCACGCACGCTTATCAAAGAGACATCTGCAGCCTCAACAAATGAGCACAGCCACAAAGCTATGTACTGTGTTATCGTTGTTGCAGTCCCTACCGATCACCAGGGGGCGTTCGTGATCGAACTAGCTTGGGCAATGCATGTCTGATTTCATTTTGTAGTGCAATAATTCAGTGACCTCACTTTTGAATTTGCAGTCTCCTGTACAAGCAAACACCTCAACTCGATGCTTGCTGGATTCGCACTCTCGTCGGTCATTGCCCTAGCGGCTTTTACCTCACGAGTTAACGCTCATGGTTACCTCGAACAGCCCAAGCCGTCTTGGAAGGACAGTCCTAACGTTGGATGGATCACCATGGTCGACAACTACTGGGAAATTGGATCAGGAGGAGACCAATGTGGTGCATTTAAGAAAATGGCAGGCGAGAAGGGAATGTCCGTGAAAGATGTTGCACTGGACATGCTCAAGGATAAAAAATGTGGCAACACTCTAGAAAATGGAACCCCACAGCCCATTCCTAGTGACGGGAAGGTCAAGTGGCTGGGAAATGGAGGCGGTGGTTTTACGCATGTCGGACCCTGTGAAATCTACCTCGATGACAAGATGGTTCTTCACGGAGACAACTGCGAGGACGAGTTTCAGGGTGGTGCTGTCGGTTCGAGTCAAACGTCTGACATGACTGTGGACTTTTCCTCCTGCAACGGAAAATGCACCTTGACAATCTACTGGATTGCGTTCCAAAACGAGCAATGGCAAACCTATGGTACGTTGTCGTTATCACGATCACTCACTTAGAACGTAAAATGTTGTCGCTAACTATGTTCTATCTGTAGTGAACTGTGTTCCTCTTTCAGGAAGCGGTGGTGGTTCGCCAACCCAGACTGAAGGTTCTCAGACAAGCTCGCAATCTACGGAGACATCGACCAAGCAAGGATCGTCGGAGGGACAGGAAAATAAGGCTCCTGCGACAGAGAAACAGTCGAACGAAACTCCTTCAACGGAGCAGAAGAAGACCGATGCTCCTTCGACGGAACAGTCAAACCAGACCCCTTCGTCGGAGCAAAAGAACCAGACGCCATCGTCGGAGCAGAAGACGACGCAGGCGCCTTCGAGTCAGCAACAGTCGACCCCAGCTCCGCAGCAGAACCAACAGGATCAACAAAAGGAAGAGGAACAAAAGAAACAACAAGAAGAGGAGCAGAAGAAGCAGCAACAGTCAACCCCAGCTCCGCAGCAGAACCAACAGGATCAGCAAAAGGAAGAGGAACAAAAGAAACAACAAGAAGAGGAGCAGAAGAAGCAGCAACAGTCAACCCCAGCTCCGCAGCAGAACCAACAGGATCAGCAAAAGGAAGAGGAACAAAAGAAACAACAAGAAGAGGAGCAGAAGAAGCAGCAACAGTCAACCCCAGCTCCGCAGCAGAACCAACAGGATCAGCAAAAGGAAGAGGAACAAAAGAAACAACAAGAAGAGGAGCAGAAGAAGCAGCAACAGTCAACCCCAGCTCCGCAGCAGAACCAACAGGATCAGCAAAAGGAAGAGGAACAAAAGAAACAACAAGAAGAGGAGCAGAAGAAGCAGCAACAGTCAACCCCAGCTCCGCAGCAGAACCAACAGGATCAGCAAAAGGAAGAGGAACAAAAGAAACAACAAGAAGAGGAGCAGAAGAAGCAGCAACAGTCAACCCCAGCTCCGCAGCAGAACCAACAGGATCAGCAAAAGGAAGAGGAACAAAAGAAACAACAAGAGGAGGAGCAGAAGAAGCAGCAACAGAATCAAGCTCCTTCACCGCAGCAGGACCAACAAAAGCAGCAAGAGGAGCAACAGAAAAAGCAGCAGGAGGAACAGCAGAAGCAGCAGCAGAACCAACAGCAGACTACGCAGACCCCTGCACCGCAGCAGGACCAGCAAAATCAGCAGAAGCAACAAGAAGAACAGCAAAAGAAGCAACAAGAAGAGCAGCAAAAGAAGCAGCAAGAGGAGCAGCAGAACCAACAGCAAAACCAACAGCAGCAACAGACGCCTTCAACGGAACAGCGA
This sequence comes from Phytophthora litchii, assembly GCA_002812785.1. NCBI lineage: Eukaryota > Oomycota > Peronosporomycetes > Peronosporales > Peronosporaceae > Phytophthora > Phytophthora litchii. The sequence goes on along the minus strand of PCFV01000419.1, from coordinate 8,807 downwards.
TCTCTGGATTTCAACAACCTGAACGGAGGTACTGGTACTGTGCAGCCTCCTGCAAACCTCCGGAAGTAAACTGGGGACTTCAGAACGAAGCATACATCTCAACTGGGAAGATAACTTTGTCGCTTCGATCTACGATCCGTATCCGTCCTTGACCATTGTGTCGTATTAGGCGAAAAGACCGGCTCATTATTCGTTTGAGCTAATAACCGAGTCACCTCAATGTAAACAGTCAACATGTGTCGTTTTACCAGATGAAATCGTTCTTGTCGGCATAATGGGGAAAACCAACTAGCTCGTCTTTCTCAGCAACGAAAATAATAGCAAGATACAGCAAAGCTATCATCTGCGACCTACACAGTCCAAGGGGATCAACTCAGCTGAGCATCAAGACTTGACAAGACATTGCAGAATCATCACCGCAGGCAATTAGCCAGCAACGAAAGACGAAGGACACCTGTCACGTCTCCTTTATATAAGGCTTCTATAGGACAGCAACATCCAAACTCAAATAGAAGGCCACTTAACACCACCACTTCGTCATTAATATCACCTACCTGACGATCTCTCCTAAAGCAATCAATGATAACCGTATGCCAATTACGCTAGTCTTTTTAGTTAACGACGCAGACAACCACCTCGTCGAGTGAGAATCAAGATTCTGTGTTGACTGTGACACCGACACCGAATGCCGAAGTACAGGAAAATGAACCTCTGACCCCCAACAAGCGGGTCGAATGGAATGGGGCATCTTCGCTAGAGATCCAAGGGACGAAGTACAATGTGCCGGCTCGCTCTTTCAAATTTCCCGCTTTGCAACAAGGTTTACAGGGACATCTAGTTGTCACATTGCTGGTTCATAAAGCTCTTCGTTCTCGTCTGCACATTGTTTACTCGTGGGACGATGCATTTTTCGTCTGGGTAATCACTTCAACGAGTATCTCCCACGATAATGAGGAGGAGGTGTTTTTTACTGCTTCATAGACGGAGAGTTGGTGCACTTGTATTAATAATCGACCAACACTTGAAGTCACTTTGGTGCTACCTTTACATGCATCTATAAAACTCTTTCGCAGATGCTGCGTACCGCGTATGCTGTCTGGTGCGCTACAAACTCGATACCCTTCTTCGTTTCATAAATACATATAGTGTGGCGGAGCTGGGCCCAACTCTTCGCTCTAGTGTCTATGTTTTTCACGTATCGTGAAGAGTGGGTGCTCGGTCTTCTGTGGGAGATTTTGGGATATATGTACCTCTTGCTTCAACTTCACAAGTAGTAACAAGCGAAGAGCGGCTAGAAGTTTGATCTGATCTTGTTCAAGGTTCTTGTGCCTTGGCGAGTAGCGCGTCAGTGGGTTTCTCAACCCCATAGTTGTGCTTCCTAGCAGTAAGTAATGAAGTGTAAAATACGACGAGAATGAGCTTCTTTAAAACGGTTGGACCATAGTTACTCCACAGCTATGTGCTACTTACCCATGCGTACCTGAAATTTACCCGGAGATAGTTTCGAGTACGCCCACCTACCCGAAATCGGGTATTCCCAAGCGGGGATTGCGAGCTCTGATAAAGTTCATCTGAACACCTGGTGCCTCGGAGCTTGCTCGGAGCCTGACCATTATGATGAAAGGGAACTACGAGTACAAGGCAAGCTGGTAAAGCGAGTGGCTGAAAATGTGAAGGTACACCCCTGCTCGTCGTCTTCGTAATCAAAGAATCTCCTTTAACGGATATTTTCGAGAGGTTCAGTCGGGGCTCCTTTGTGTTGCTTTGAGTTCCTGAAAAATGGAGGGGGTTGTGAAAAAGTGAGCACCAGTACCAAGGTCACCTTGAAGGTGAACTAAACCGTGTCGTTCCTTCGTGAGGACTTTTTAGGTTCGACGAACTGTACACACATGCACATTTCGGTGTATTTGTCTTGCGTGAGGAGCTGCACCAAATTCTTTCGCTTTTCCGATCAAAGTAGTGCAAACACCAGCAATAAATCCAACGCTACCAGCGTTCACTTCGAAAACGGTGCATGTAATAGCACACATTTTTTCAGTATTTGACTGTAAATCTTCTTTGTCTGGGTCACGACCATTATCGTAGCGTAAATGGTTTAGGTTGGCAACGGTACATTAATGCACATCGCTAAGCATTCCCCGAGAACACATGATCGGGCTAGTAACATGTACAGCCTTTACATGAGGACACAGAGAGTTTCACTGTGACCAAACACAAGGTGCCGTGCGCTCACTATTAAGTTTTTAGTCTAACACTAACCTCGTCAACAAAATCTACGATGCTAGTTGGGGCTGCACTCTCGACCGCCATCACACTACTGGCTTTTGCCACAAACGTCAATGCTCATGGCAATCTCAAAGACCCTAAGGCAACTATCGAAGATGGAAAACCGCAGGTTGAATGGGTTACGATGATCGACAACTACTGGGACATCGGCTCTGGTGGTGACCAAGTGGGCAAGTTCAAGACCATGGCTAAAGAGAAAGGAATGAGCGTGAAAGACGTCGTACTAGACATGGTCAAAGACAAGAAATGCGGCTATACGCGCACGGACGTGGACCCGCAACCGATCCCTGCCGACGGAAAGGTTAAATGGTGGGGCAACGGTGGTGGTGGTTTTACCCACACGGGCCCGTGCGAAATCTACCTCGACGACAAGATGGTACTTCACGGAGACGACTGTGAAGAGGAATACCCCGGTGGTCCCAACGGATCGGGAAAAATGTCCGAAATGCCAGTCGATTTCTCATCTTGCAATGGCAAATGCACGCTGACCATTTACTGGCTTGCCTTCCAGAATGAGCAGTGGCAGGCGTATGTCAACTGCGTTCCTCTTCAAGGAAGTGGTTCAGCTACACAGACTCAAACCCAAGCGTCAACTACTGGGTCATCAACTGGAGAAAAAACTCCTGACACGCCTTCAACGTCTACAGCCGGATCATCTACTGAGGAACAAGCCCCCGAGGCTTCCTCAACGGAAAAACAGTCGACTGGAGGGTCAAACGATAAACAATCTAATGACACTCCTGCGCCGGCGACTCAAACCACGTCATCCAGCGAGAATGCTCTATCGCCAGAAACCGAAACAAACGAGAGTCCATCGACTGAGACACAGACGACCGAGGCTCCCTCAACGGAGACCCAGGACACGAAGTGTAATGCGCCAGCTCGTCGTCTTCGCAAGAAGAACATCGCCGCTTAAGTGACTGGTATTGTTGATTTCCGCTATGACATGCGAGAAAATATACTGTGACGTTAACATGAACCGTTTTGTTCTACTCGTCTTAGCCCTTAGTCAAATGACTTTCCATTTGCTTCAAGTCAGCATATTAGTCATTCCACTTATCTGGCTAACCATTATTACCAAATATCTCTTCAATACGATCACAGCGACCGTCACTGTATGTAAGATGAACGACGCAGAGAATGCCTTAGTGGTAACTATGAAGACTTAAACTGCATTGACTACAGCGTGAGCATTTCTGCGTCCCACGATAATTGGATTTGAAGGTAGTTCTCTCTCTCCACCTTACTGTGCCGGTAAACAAGATTCATTTGTCCTCCTAGATGATGCTGATTCTCCTTTAAACAAGGAGGTCTGCACAACACGTTAGGAGTCCTAAGTAGCGATCATCTAAGTGAGGACACCGCTACATCTGCTTTGAATGCCGAATAATGATAAATACTTGCAAGGGTCTTTTGGTTGTATATATACAGTTCCAGCAAACATTTACGAAAGATTCCTACCTAGATGTTTGTAGACACCTTACCACACCTTATAAAACATCAATGCTCCAGTGAATTTTAGCAATTGTGTCATCACCTGGTTGGTTTCAGAATGCGCAACGACAGGAATACGTGCATGTATTCTTGACTTTATCGGGCTACATGGATACTACCGCTTGGACTGCCACAATAATGTAGCTGGAAGTGGCGGACAACAACTAAAACTGAAACGAGGACTACCTCGTTAACAGAAAACAAATCAACTGAGACTTCATCAACTAACACTCAAGCAACTATCAACCAAAAGACTACAACCCATGTCTTCCTCTACTGGAACAGAGTCGACGACATCTTCATCTCGTGCGATGCCAACCACCAAGATTTCATCAACAGAAACAACAGCCTCAGTCACCATAATTCAGATTACCGTCATTTTCACAAGAAACGGTATCAACCCGCGGAAGTTAGGAATGACGTGGTACTTAAACTGCGACAACCAAAGCACCTCCATTCACACTAACTGATGTTTGTGTACCTATTGGAATAGTGGCAAACCTTCACAATGCTATCATAACAAGCCAATACCACGAATGCACACGCGGCACTGAATCGATAGCACGCCACTAGAATTCCATACAGCCTGAACTCTACATAACTAGTTAGGTATCCAGTTGAACCCTTTGAAGCTACTTCTACCGCCACATAACCGCTACAAATCGTACATTCTGTGAGATATAAGCTCACGTTGACCGTCACTGCCAAGTCGTTCAGTCAATAGCGGGAGCTCCATACTAAATGTTCCACGTCGCCGCCTTGGTCTCAGCTTTTCTAGCGCCAGACGCTGCGACCTTTTCCAAAGATGATAGAGATGTGCTGTGGGTTCTGTGCCACGATAGCACAGATGAGTTCCATTTCCTATTCACTAGAATCTATGAGCGGCTCCGACGTATCCATCGGACGTTGGGGGGATGTGGAAGGGATAATTTAGTCACAAGTGTGGGAATATTGGCGCTATTCCGACGACTGGTCGCGAGATTCCAAGCGGCGGTGACGAAACACCGAGGACTGAATCTCCTTGTACGCTTCGCTACCAAGAGATCGACGCTCGAGAGTGTAGTCAAGTTACATGGAGTGATGGACAAATTGTTCACGTGTGTGGGACTTCTGGAGCATCCAGAGATGAACAATTGGAGAGAGAAATGGAAGGATGACTGCGACCAGATGTACAGTGAGTACGAGAAGAAGGTGAAGAAACCACAACTGGCAATTGTTGGCCTTCCCAATGCGGAAGTTGCTGAGATTTTGGCTATCATGAAGTTTGAACTTGACTATAATAAACACAAACTCACGGAAAATGAAGCTGCATTGCTGAAGAGGACGACCGGCAAAGTTGCGAGTGGTTCTGGTGTGAAAATTCCAAGAATTTCTGCTTTTTACATCCCGTCAGTGGATGTGGAGTTGGAGTTGGAGTCGTGTTACGATCTGGTGAGAGGGTGTGAATTAAGGCGAGGTGTATACGACCAGGAGACGCGACTTGTTGCTCAATATTTGTCTGCTGATAACCGATACGCAAGCCAACTTTTTTGGTGTGCTACTGAAATATGGCACGGATTTGAACATCCCAATGTGGCCAAGATTGTAGGAGAATCACTAGTGGATTCCAAACCGTGTGTCGTATGGGAAGATGCTTCAGCTCATGGCAACTTTATCCACTACTTTGCTGGAGATCATGAAAGCAATCAAAGACGTCTGTGGCGGATGTTTTTGCAGGTTGGACGTGGACTGCACTACATCCATCAACAAGGAGGAACGCACGGGAATTTGAAATGCTCACACATTCTCGTAGCTGCAGATGGCACCCCAAAGATCTGTCATTTTGAGCTCTGCAGAAAATCGGAGGGTGCTCTGGATCACTGGAAAAGCCCAGAGTATAACCTCGGGTCCGGTCTTGATCCGTCCAAACCGGGAGATGTCTACGCGTTTGGACTATGTATCATCGAGGCACGCACAGGTGAAATTCCATACGGCACACTTGACGACGACGAAGTGATGGATCAATTAAAAATGGAGCTTGAGTGCTACCCACGTCCTGAAGGATTTTGTGATGATGAGTGGAATGTGGTCAAACGATTTGTGGCTCATAGCCCGAAAGTCAGACCAACGGTGGCTCAAGCTATCGAGATGATTGAGGAACTCGCTTGGAAAGAGGCGATGGAGGAGGAAGATATCAAGGAGATATAACAACTACTGTCATATCGACGTGCACTGAAGATGTCAAAATGGGAAGGATTTTGAGCTGTTTACAAAGTGTGAAAAAATATCCAGTGTGTAAATCGCACTACAATGGTAAGTCCTTGATTGTAGGGCGTTCAAACTGAAATTGTGAGCCCTTACATCACAGGCCAACTTCTACGACGAAGTAAATATCTTATTAAAGAATAAAATTAAAATACAGCAAAATGCATTGTACAGCATCGCTGTATCTGCTTAGTGTTCATAACATCTCAGTTGAGTTGTAGAAGAACAGCCTGGCCAGCATTTGTGATGAATCGAGGTGGATAAATGCTCAGAAAGTAAAAACTCTTGTAAGTACAGCGCATGTTTCTTTCTTTAACTATTAGGCTTCGCGAACTCAAAGCAACCCAATGTAACAATGCGATTTCAACTTTGCACAAACTCTAACAAGGTGCAGTCATTCAATCTAGGCTAAGAAACATGTGGGTATCAAAAGCTATTGTTTTGCACGTTTTCACGCTTTTCATGCTTTGTAGCGGTAGCAGGCATGGCGAGACCCAGATCAGAGTTTGCCGAAGAAAATGAAGTAGATGGGATATTTAAACTTTGTTCAACGCTTCCTCATCGAGACGAAAGAGGTTTTGGAGATGTTGTTTTTGTGGTTTGAGCCACAGAACTGGTTCGGACAGGGGACTTAGGAGCAGTTTCAATATTTATCCAACCAAACTAGTCTAAGCTCAATCAGAGCAGTAATCTTTGGATCCAGTCTTTGGTTATGAGTAAAAAATTATGGGCAGTCTACAGAATCGAAACGCTTGCTTCGAAATCAAATGGTACACAAAGGTAGGATTCGACCCCAAGCAATTGGAAATCATGTGATAAGCTGTCTCAGGCAATTGAGTGCAGTCGTTCGACGGTATGATAATTGAACCAGAGCGGGGGAATGCTGCATAACGCAACAGATGATCTCGTTCAGAATATCGGAGAACATGATGACGTGAGGAAGTTGGTAACGACAAACGGATGACCGATAACGGCGGAGTGGTTGACTCGATTTGTATAGGAAGCCGAAGCGGACTGCAAAGTCCTTGGCAAAGGCCGGTCTTGTATGCCAAAGTAAGAACAGTAGATCACTTTCCTATCTACCACCACATCCCACGTATCAAATAAACAAGAAATCGTTGAAGAGTTTACTGTCCACAAGATCACCGTGCGATGACCCGTGTTGTATTAGGCATTTTTGTTGCTTTGGTCGCGCTGATCGCTGCAACTGAAGCTGCGGTGAATATCGACACCAAGGGCAAAATAGTACCCACTTCGCGCGATGCTGCCCGTCAGCTACCTGAACTCACTTCTGATCAGGAAGAGCGGTTGTGTAGGGCTTCTCCTTGTACGGAAAGCAGTCATCAAGAATGGTGGAGCAATTTCACGGACTGGTTCAAGAAAACGTTTTACTTTTGGAAGCGCAACAACAGCTCCAGTAGACGTCGACTCCATTACTGACACGAATCTGACTGTGCCATTTCAGCCAGCAGGTGCCGATATTGGGAGGTTACCCCATTTTCAAAGCCGACTATCACAGCCACACCTAAGTTAAAGATTTCTGCTCGAGGAAAAGAGGACCTTCATGATGTTAGAAAGTTCCGTTGACCGCGTGGCATAGAGCAGCCTTAACCACCGATGATATAGCACAGCAACTAAGCGATAACTTGAAACTATTGCTCTTGTCTTCTATAATATGGAGGTCGGGTACCATCCGTCTAGTGCACCCCTTCAGACAAGGCGAAAATGAGGCAGGGAGTCTGGCACTCGAATTAGTTCAGTGCCTTGGCTGATTACTTGACCGAAGGGTACGAAAGTACCATCATTACTTCGGCAAGACAAGAATGTCCATTGCTCATACGTCCAGCACATAAAGACCTTCTTACTGCCACTGCTGTAAATATGTGGCAATTTGAGCGCCACGATTCTGCATTGAAAGGCAGAAGTGAAGCCACGAATTGTATGGAGTTCTACAACCACTAGTACGTTTCTATCAAAGAAACAAAGCCATAACCCTATTTCGCACATTCAAGCAGTTTTTACTGGAAGTTTGTCCGTTTTCTCGCCAGTTGTGAATTTCCCTCGGCCGTCGCAGTCTTCCTTCCTCATACGATGGCGCTCGCTCTCTCTACCCTCTTGAAGCAAGACCTCCAGGGCTTAGCAACTCGCATGAATGTCAAGCCCCACCAGCTCATGCTACAGTCCGTACACGCGCGAGCCACTCGCATCGGCGAGTCCTTACTCAACGCCATCGTCCCCTCAAGCCAAAGGTCCACGATCGTATTAAACCAATCTATGGACAAAGCTATTGCGAATTTTCATGAAATTGTCGAAGCTCTCGAAGCTTTTGTCACGACATTCTCCAAAACGGACCGATTTGTGTTCCATTTAGCGAGTATGAGACGGATGTACTTGGATTTACGTGGAATTGGAGTGAAATTGGACTACGTCGTGCGAGTTGGAGGCCTGACAGAGGAGAATCGAGAGTGGGAGAAACAACTACAAGCAGATAGGGAGAAAGAAGAGGAGGCCTTGAGTCTTCGAGCTGCCAAAAATGCTCTACCTTTTGCGAGGAATATGTTGCCTCATGAACCCATGGAGGCTTTGACACTGTTGAAATTTGAGATTGACTTCTTTAAACCTGGGAATTCCGTGAAACACGTGGCAAGTATGAAGAAAGTGTTCTTTAGTGTGGTGAGATCTTCGAATGGACGTGTAGCCAAGATTCCAGATTGGTATATTCCTCCGTACGCGTTGAATTATTCAAGAGAAAACGAGATGACAGGGTCAGTGGGGACATCGTA
>PCFV01000418.1:0-27745 GCA_002812785.1 Phytophthora litchii | reverse complement strand
TTAGTATAAATCTCCAGATTGAGCTGCTATTGATCAAGTATCACATCCTTCAGTCATAATAAAGCGTCTCGTCGGTTGCTTTCTGGTGATTTAAGTTGTTAGTACCATTGGTCCAAGGAAGATTCTGGTGTTAACAACCTGGCTTAGGCCATTCCAGACATCGAATAAATAGCAATAGATAGGTTTAACATGATGCATCGAAGTAGCTCTTACATCGTACTTCGATACAGATACGGTATTATTACTCCATGATTACAAGAAAGTTTTCAGGCTTGATTTGTGGTACCATGGATTCACAGAATCCGCTTCCTTCACGTGGCCCTCTCATTTCGCGGTTTACTATCGATCCAGATGACTTCACAACGCGAACCAGCAAGTCTTCGTATGATTTTAATACTGGTTGTTGCTGCCCTCGCATTTGCCCATGCTGGAACCCCAACTTTACACCACGCACTCAGCGTTGACGAAAGTGGCATCCGATTCAATCGACACTTGCGGACGACTGACATATCACCAACAGTAGATGAAGATGACGACGCATCCGAAGACCGAGTGTTTGACGCCACAACTGTGAAAGGAGTGATCGAAACAGGGACGAAGAAAGTTGCTGCGGTAGCGAAGAACTTCATAGCAAACACCAAACTTCAGCTGACGTCGAACAATCAGCAGGCCACTGACAAACTTTTCACTAGTTTAAAGGTTGACAAAGTCGAGTCAAACCTTTGCCGTTTAAAAAGTGGGTTGCTTCGGTATCCAAATCCTACCGCAAGGATGTTAAAGCAGGCAACACAGCCATGTTTTCGACATTAACGGCGCGATATGGTGACGAAACTTTGGCAAGTATGCTGACTGCAGCAAAGGAAGTACCGGAGACAAGAACTGTCGCCGCGAATATGATGAGGGCACAGATGGACAATTGGGTAGCAATGAACAAACCGGCAGACGACGTTTTCCGATTTTTACAGCTCGACAAAGCAGGAGACAAGTTACTGGAGAACCCATCATTGCGCATGTGGATGACATACGTGTCGAGGTTAGACAACGGGAAACCGTACGAGTTGTTGTTCTCGAAATTATCCAAGCGTTTCGACGACGTAGGATTTGTGAAAGTGCTAGTTGAAGCCAGAAATGCCGTCAACCCCACAATCAGCGTCAGTAGATTGGGAAATTTGCTGCTTCAGAAGTGGGTCGATACTAGAAAAACCGCGGATGATGTGTACAAGCTGCTGAGACTTCAAAATGACGAGCCTAGCAAGCTTTTGAAGAACCCAGCACTAAACACTTGGGTGTCTTACGTGACGAAAATTGAGGGGAACGGCCCGGGTGCGTATCGTCCGTACGAGCTGTTGATCGCAAAACTGGCAAAACACTACAAAGACGAAAAGCTAGTCGACTTTATCCTTACGTCGATAAAAACTGCCAGTACAAAGACTGCTGCCATGAAATTGTGGGAGGAGCTACCCGAGTATTGGAGGATGAACGGTAAATCTGCTGATGCTGTATTTACGTTTCTGAAGCTGAAGAACGTGGATGGAGACAAACTTTTCGAAAACCCAATGTGGAGCACCTGGGTTTCGTATCTGAGTAATATCGACAGATGGAACAAATGGAACCCAGACCAGCAGATGTACTTCGTTTTGAAAAAACACTACGGCAGTGAAGGTCTGAGATCGATGATCGCAAACGCCAAGAAAAACAATAGTACCCAGACAGTAGCCATGAAATTACAGCAGGAAGTTTGGCGAGCCGAAGGAAAACTGCAGACGACGTTTTCAAACTTCTCAAACTGAGTTATGATGGAGATACTTTCCTGCAGAGTCCAGTGCTAAGCACTTGGATCTCATATGCTACGCATCTGCATAAAGTCGATTTGACAACCCGCATAGTTTTGGAGCCATTGTTGAGCTGGAGAAACACTTTCACTACACCGAGTTAGCAAGAGTGATTGGGGATGCAATGATGCAAGCTTCACTGAAAAAGAATACTGTGGTGGAGAAAGCCACTGGTGCTTTGCAGGTACAGCAATTCGAACAGTGGACGAAAAAAGGTTGGGGTGCCATGGAAGTCTCCACAAAACTTGCCTTGTCAAGTCCACATGACAAGAGAAATTCCAAGGTTGTAGGAGATTACTTGAATTTCATCAGCTAAAACATGTACGCAGCCGAGAAGGAACTCGAGGACTTTTCGGAATACATGGGAGCGAGATCGTAAGCATCAAAGTCCTAATAGAAAAGTCAAACTAGCATTCGCAATGACCAAGTCTATCGAAGCGTTCTCTATACATTACAGTTTCTTAGCATCATCTAACGTGTCGTCATGAACATTGTGGATCTTCAATTGACGAGATGTCAAGTTGATTAGGGAATAACTAACCAAACAATTCCCGGTTGAGGTTGCATTTGCATGCTCGCTCTTCACAGATGCCACATTTGTGGTGCGATGCCCAGACGAGTTTGGACACAGCAGGCGTTTTGCTCAGCTGGCAAAGTTCCGGAGAGTTTTCGGAGTCTTGATCATGTCCTCGTTCGAATATAAGTAGTAGATGAGGAATTGTGGACACTGCCAACAAGTCGATGACGGAATCCATAGTGTTTCGCGTCAAAACTAGATATCGACGCCCATCTTGTCGCCTCCAGATGAACCAGTCGCGGGATTTCACCAACCGTGTGCCACCGAAAGTTTATGCACCGAATCACTGCAGTACAAGGTATTCCTTCGTTCGATCCGCTATCCACAGCGCTCTACTGTGGAGTAGACTGTCGTTGCCATCTCTTCACGAAATTTCGATTGCGTGTCGTAGACCATATCTTTCAATGCTCCTTTTAAAGTCAGAAACACTCACACGTGCAAGCCGTCCAGACGGCAATTCCATCACGCTATCAAGCATGGACTCCAAACGAGAGGCAAAAATTCCGTTTGTTTGAAGTTTTTCAATCGAGATAATAACTACTTCAAACACCATTGAGAAGGTCGTAACAAACGTGGCAAACAACTTCTCGATGGTCTCCACGCGATCGTCTTTCATCGACAACAGCTCACATGCAGCGAACACGTCCAACGAGAATCCAAAAAACGTCAAGCTTGATGTAGTGGCACGCCAGACGATGTCCCAGAGTACCAGTGCCGAAATGTTTAGCGGAGAAACTGAAGCACTAGCCAAGTCACCAGCTACCACACATTCGTTGAGCGCGCTGCTGAACTGCGATAAATACTTCGAAAGTGCAGTGACCTGGATTTCCCACTCGGTCAGACTTGTATTCTTGTGTCCATTGTGACTGGCACTTTTAGAAATGACAGCACTGAGCTGCCTCAGATTTTTGCAGCACTGTTCTTCCTGGGATTGATGTTGCTTTTCCTGGGTCTCGACTGTAATCTCTGGCGCTCCGTCTAGGCATCCACTCAAGTTCGACGTCGGGGCAGAAGAAGGGAGTGTGGTTGCTGCTTTACCGAAATCTTTCAGGACACTCTTGTTTCGGAACGCCACGCGCTTTACAAATTCAGTTTGGGAGCTTTTTGGCACCAGAGTTTTTAGTGTTCCGCGGGTGCGCTGCAGCGCCACGAACACGATCGAGGTGGTCAATGTTGGGTGTGAGGATGGAGGTATGAACGGAGGAACAGCTGCACTGACACGATCTTCTCCTAAACGGAGAGCTTCCTTCAAAGCTACCACGACAGCAGAGTTCGCTTCATGGCGAGTCCTCGAGGTTATGAGCATTTGGAATGACGCACGTGCAGCGAATGCAGCATCTTCGCCTTGAGATACCGCTGAATTTCTTCCAGTCGTTAACAGTCCACTCTCCGATGCACACCGATCAACAAGGGCATCAGCCCGCGGGGATACAACTTGTGTCATCACATGTTCACACACATCCGTTGTCACAGTTCCCACGACAAATTCTACCACTGCCTTCAGCTTCGGGTGCACTTTGAAAACGGCTTCAGACAATTTGTCGTTCTCTTCCTGCACCGGTGGGAAATGGCTTGGAAACCCTGTCATAGGTAACTTCGCTTCTGGAATAGCAGCGTGCACGACGACGTCGTGCTTGGCAGTGAAAGATGAAGTGCTTACCGCACTATGATCGTCTTCTACCACGATCTGCAATGGTCGGAGTTTGCGGATTGGCGTGACCGGTTGGCCTATTCCCGTTGACCCCGAGCCTACCGAGAGTTTTCTGCGTGGTGACGGTTGTGCGCGAGTCTGGATGAATCCACGCAAATCGTCCAGTGCGCTCACGCAGTTCTCGACAAATACTTGGCTGTACAGGAATGGTAAATGGTCTTCTCCAGTATAGTTATCTGATCCCTCTGGGAAAGCTTCGTACTCACGAGCAAGAGTCTCACGAATCTGCAATGATGGAAGAAGATCCTTAAACTTATAATCGTTTCCAGGTAAGAAGCCACCATCCAAACGAAGCACGTAAAAGATGCGTTCGATCTGCATCGCGATGTAAAGTCCAGTCTCACGCAGAGAATTCAAACGAGGCGAGCGATATAAGAGCTGCAGCAATACGACAAGCTGTTTGAAGTAGGTCGTCCCTGAAGATAATCTGTCAAACGAAAGCATGGTGAGATAGTCACACAGCCATGGAATACACTTGGAAATGGATGCGTGGAGAATGCTGTCCTCCAGCAACCTCTTGACGTCTAGACTAGAATCACGAGCCACCTCCAGAGTGTCGATACCTTCACGCTCGACAGCCTTGAATGCTGCATTTTGTGCCGAAAGTCCGCGAATTGAAGACGTTATTTGCCACTGCGGTGAAAATCGAAGATATCCCAGAAATTTTGCCACTGCTTTGAGCTTCAACACCACTTCCGTGAAGTCCTTGCGAGCATCTGCAGAGGGGGGCATTATCTTGTGAATAGCGTAAAATTCCCGCTCCAACTGATGTTTAACAAGTTCAGAGAACTCATAGCTGTCACAACTGTGCAGGAAATGAAAAAAGAAGAGCTGGTTATCCGTGAAGTAACCCCGCATACGATTTAAAGTAGCTGTGAAACTCTTGGTTGCATCGTCCTCGTTGGTCGCTGCTCGCATGTCTTGTCGGTTTTTACGTTGAGGGTTGTTGTTCGCTTTTCCATTGGGTCTGTTGTTGCAGTTGTTCAGTCCGTTCGAAGCACCACCAGTTCTTTGCATGTGCGACTGTGGTGACTTGTTCGACGGCTTCTGACTTGAAAAGCGTCGATGCAACTTGCGCAGCCGATCTGGATTTTTCACCAACTGCTTATCCTCCATAATCTTTAGGACAAGGTCTTTGTCACTCTCACCAAAAGGGTTCGAGCCAACTTGAACTAGCTCCAGAACGAAGAACTTGGCAAACCACCACCTGTTCTCTGGTGACACTTCCGTGAGCAACTCGCGAGCTGCAGCTATTGCTGTCGCTGCCACGCCTGCATTTTCAATACCGACCAAACTATGTTGTTTCTGCTGGAACTGCCTCAGCAAACTCAAAAATCCATCTCGAATTTTTTCACGATTGGTATATAGAAGAGATTCCGTGGGTGTTCGATAGTGTAAGCGTGAATCGGTCTCTTCGTTGAACGGTAATGCGAAGTCTCGCACTGCACTTGCTTTCATTTCAACCGGTAACTGGCAACCGATACGAGCACTTTCAACCACACGAAGCTCTTCACGTCGACGAGATTCATGATCCAGTCGTTCTAACATATCCGCGCAAATACCTTCTGCATCGCGTAAGCTGTGTTTCACGAGCTTAAGAAGATCCGCACCAAGGTGCGTGATCACAGGTTCAATCTCAAGAAACACAATTTCAGCAAAGTTGAGACAGTGTGTACGCCAGCAGAACTCGGATGTCTCTCTACACGAAGTATCAGGGAGATTGTTGTCACTATCATTCAATGTCTCCGGTTGAGTGTCACTTGTGCAAGACGTGCAATCCGCCCGATACAGCAAACTGATGAGTACCTGCAACTCTGCACACGTATTCTTGACAAACCGTTCCTTGATCAAGAAACCATACAATTTAGCCGCCTGTTTGTTCAATGAAAAGTCCAACGATGAAGTTGCAGGTTTCGTTCTCGTCATAGACCTGGTCTCTTCATCCTCCACCATAGTTGGTTGATCTTCATCTTGATTCGACATGAGTTTCACTCTATTTTTCTGCTTTGTACGTTCGTGCCACTGTGTATCTTGAGTCAACATCGACTTTTTCTTCACTTGAAGCTGTACTTGTGAAGTATCCACACTCACCT
Source organism: Phytophthora litchii (assembly GCA_002812785.1). Classification (NCBI taxonomy): domain Eukaryota; phylum Oomycota; class Peronosporomycetes; order Peronosporales; family Peronosporaceae; genus Phytophthora; species Phytophthora litchii. The sequence goes on along the minus strand of PCFV01000418.1, from coordinate 21,532 downwards.
TCTTTTTTGACACAACTTTCATGATAGGGTCCTTCACAACTTGTGGATTAGGTGCATTAACACCCCACACCTTTGATATTTGGTTGACCGCGGGTTTTGGTCCCCACACCGATGGTGCAATTGACTTAGAAGTAGAATTGGGTGATGGTGCACCTAAACGTTTCTCCAACAATGATCTTTTAGCCCAAACGGGGGGTCTTGTGGTCTCCGATGTTCCCAAAGGTGGAAATGCAATGGCCGTCAGCACTGGTCGAGTTACAACCGTCGGGTCCTTAGATGTCAGCAATGTTGTAGTGATTCTACGCTTGGTAGTTTTGCCTCCAGTAGTAGCTGGAAGTCTCTGTGTAGCTAACTGCGGAAACTCGTCCTCGAATTTGGCTACAGTAGCCATGTCGTTATCAGATGTAGCCATGTTGAGTGAACCTGGTTCTTGGGCTGTAGATGTCACTGCGTCACTGGAAACTCGAGCATCAGCATGAATCTGTACTTGTCGATGCAGAAAGTCCAGGAACACGAGCACAAAATCGTCTACACGCACACGTTGCGTCTTTTCTCCGAGTTGGAGTTGTATCGATGTATTGTGAGCGCTATAGGGCGTCTCTGAGCACGAAAACAGCGCGGAATCATTGGCACAATAGAACTCACGAATATTCTCTTGGGTACCACGCAGTTCCGCGTCCGAGAAGCCGCGTACAGCCTCCCAAAGCTGCGCGTCAGCAGCTTCTGCCATTTTCCCGCGCCTTTTGGCTTGAATTCGACGGGGCGATGTGATTGGCTAAAACAGCTGTTGGTACCCATTTTGAAATGGACACAGTAGCCATTTAATGGTACTATAACCTACTAGTATTCATGCTCTCCTTGTAAAACACTGTTGGTCAGACTCGTACGCTCGCAGCGCTGAGATTGAGTTGAAGACCGACGGAGTGACGTTAAAGTCCGTGAAGTTGTTGGTGCGAATATATCTGCTTGTCAGAATTTACACTAAGGATATATATCCGACGTTATTCCACGCAATTCTGGGTTTCGTACAGTTCGCTGAGATCATCTAGGTTGAGCACGACAGATGGAAAGTGTGTCAACTGATCTCCAGTTATATTCCTGACTCTTCATACTATGTTCCTTGAGCGCTACGTGGCTATTATTTCGGTTTTCAGTATCTTCTTCGCGTTCATCAGCATGATCCCCACAGCCTTGTATCCGTAGAAATGCAGGAATGTGGCTAGGACCGTAGTTTTCTCGTCTGGCTTCTTTTCGTTGAAAAGCTTCAAGTACCTAAGCCACATCTCCCAGTTGAGGTGGGCAAAAACTTTATCAAGTTTCAACTCCTTGAAAACAGCATCAGGGGATAACCCCTTCTTGAGCCAGTAATTGTCCATTTTGCTCATCGCGGTCTCCAATCTCACTGCGATGAACCGCATACGCCTAAATTGAGGCTGTGGCATCGTCAACATATTCTGCAGTCCTTGGTAGTTGTACCGAGCCGCTAAAAACGTGATCATTGCCGATCTTTAGTCTGTACATATAGTTGTACCACGAGTTGAACTGCGGAGCTGTGAAAAGATGATATCCCACGCTGTCAAGTTTGAGCAGGTCAAAAACCTCTTCTGCAGATTTTCCATTTTGTTTCCACTCATCAAGCTGCGCGATTCGCAACTTCTTCGTCAACACTGTTAAGCCTCTGGTATGCTTCCCTGCCTCATATAACTTAAATTCTGAATGTTCGAGCATCCTCGCCAGAGCATCATCTCCGTAGGTTTTTGTGAGCATTGCTATAGCTGTCATCGACTTTCCATTTTTCTTCTTGTTCAGCAGATCCATGTATAGTACCCATGCGCTAAATTTCGGGTTGGTGAGAAGCGTGTCTACTCCACCGTCGAGCTTCAGTCGCTTAAAAAGTTTTTCTGGAGATTCTCTTTTCAGAATCCATTTTCGGGCATGAACGTTGTCGCTGATCTTGGACGATATTCGATTTAGCCATCTGGTGGTAATAGGCCCACCAGGGAGATTGCTCGCCCTCTCTTCGTTGTTCAGTGACTCGTAGATCCCCATCGTTCTCGTTGATACAACTTTCGCATTTGCCATGAAGGCAAGGATAGTCAATACTATGATACAGATATATCGCATTTTTCTGTTGTAGAAAAATGTTTGAGCAAGTTGTGAAGTGAGTACTTCGCAAAATCTCAAATCCCTACCACGATTCAAACCAGAAAGATTGTGTGTTCGACTCGAACCCGTAATCTTCATGGTTATGACATATTGCGCGTTACTTAGTATATTATTGATAACAGATTGTGAAGTGAGTTCATTAGACATGCGACCTAATTTCCGTAGTCCTGCTTCCTAAGACGGGCATGCCTTATGACAGCGCTCAGTAATTCCTTAGCACCAACCATTGCTTGATTATGAAGTCCACTGTTGATGCGGTGCCTAGATTTATGTAGTTGCAGGTTTACGTAGTCGTTCGATGCTCGAAGCACTACGGCACGATGCGATCGAAGAGCGGAATTCCGGTCACGGCAGCAAAATTAACGAGAACAAGACCGGAAGCAGTAATTTGTGTCTTTAATAGGTGTGTGAGTGAGTCAAAGGTGTTATGAGTCGATAAGCATAGTTCGTAGTCTAGAAATTGACTTACTTCCCTCACGTTATGATGGTGTTATTTTCTATTTTCAATAAATTTTCATGATGCCTTTATCCTTTTGGTAGCATTCTTTTCACTGACAAAATGGCAACAGAAAAACAAACGAGCAAGACTCGAACGTAGAGAATTCACAAAGTACTGAAACGTTTAGCTCGTTTCCCACAAACACAGGGGTGATACAACGAACTTTTGTACGTCACAAAATGGTTTGGCGCAGGAAATCCTTAACCTCAGTATTGCTATAAAAGAAGATTCCAGGAGGTTTTCATTTGAAAACTTTCAAATTAAGCGTGATGTTTTTCTCCTCGTACGTATGCGCTTGGTAAGACACGCAGTACAGGCATGGTCAAGTAATAATTCATTCAGAGTTTTACTCCCGTCTACAACTTCTACTTCCTATATTCATTTGATCCTATCAGCGCTGAAGCTGTTACGAGCGACATCCCTATGAGACGGTAAAGCTATATCTCCCAATTCAAATTGACTCGGAATGGCAATCTCCACACGGGCTCCAGAATGTTTGCCACATTGGCCTCGTCAAACTATGTTTCTGCTCTGCATCTCATAAGTTCCTAAAGTAAAGCGCTATGGAACATAATCCTATGAAAAACATAATCAGGAGTTGTGACTCCCGACAAATAGCTTTACATCACAATTTGCTCACTTCCACCAACTACTAATCATGCGTCTACTCTTCGCAACACTACTAGTTGTCGTCATATCAAGTCTTGGAAGGTTCTCAGCGGGATCGGAGGAGATCAACATCCACGCTGGTCACTTTTCCCCGAATGCCATCCAGTCTGAACGGTTCTTAAGAATTGGGCCACAAGCGAAGAAAGAACAGGAGTATCAGTCTCGGGCGTCGAGAAAGCCACAACCTTGTTCTCGTCCAAAGAACCTTGGTCAATAGCGCGAAATCCGTTGACGACATATTCACGACTTTAAAGCAGACTCAAGTAGGGGATAAATTGTTTGACAATCCGCAATTCATCGCTTGGGTCAAGAACGTGGAGGACTTCAACGCAAAGAACCCCGAAAAACCGGTGTCGATGATCGCAACATTGGCGGCTCACTACGATGACAAAGTTCTTGCTCAGATGCTTGAGGCAGCGAAGAAGGTCGAGCAAACCAAAACTCTTGCTACTAAATTACAAGCAGATCAGATGCGTGGCTGGTTGGAGAAGGGAAAAACTCCTGATAGTATTTACAAGGTTATGGGGCTTGATTTAAGTAGTGACGAAGGATGGAAGATGGTTTTTACCATCCCTGAATTCACAACATGGTTCAAGTACGTGGCAATGTTCAACAAACAGAACCCCAGCAGGCAAGAGAGTGCGATCGATATACTGATCAGACTCGGATACCACCACATTAATATCATGGAAATGATCAAAATGACACAGCAGCATCCGCATTCTGGAAAAATCGCCAAAATCATCCAGGCTCAGTTGGTTAAAGCATGGTTGCGGTGGAACAAACTTCCGGTCGATGTTTTTCAATTGTTACATTTACAAAATATTCCTGGTGGAAGTAACATCCTGGCACACCGAGATTTTCGAGTGTGGGCGAAGTTTCTCGATGATTTCAACAAAAAATATCCCGACAAGAAAACGAATATGCTCCGGACATTCCTCACTCACTATAGCGACGAAGATGTGGCAAAAATGCTCGCAAAAGCAGAGAAGAACCCGTTCACGAAAGAACTAGCTTCAAGCTTGCAGATGCCGCTGCTCAACACGTGGGTGCGTGAGTTAAAATCCCCTGCTGAAGTTGCCAAACTGCTGGACGGGGGAACGTCCAATGCTCTATTATCGCCTCTTGAATTCAAAGCAAATGACACTTCTTGCGATGTTCCAGATATTATCAAAACACTACAATGATGCAGAGCTGGCAAAGATGTTGGTCACAGGCAAGGAAGCATCTCACACACGACAGCGCGCCACATTGCTACAAAGGTTGCTGCTAAAGAAATGGCTGAAAGCTAAAACAGAGCCGAGTGACGTCTACAAGTGGCTGGGGATAAAGGGGATGGCAGCTAATAATCCCGAGAAGTTGGTCTACAAGAAGTACGTGTAGGACTTCCACTCAAAGGATAGTTAAACGTGTCCTAAGAATGGTTTTGCTGGCGAGAGGAGGATAGTTCTTTCCATACCTCAGTAAAAGTGAATCGTTTGAAGAATGTTTAAGCAGTACTTGTTTGTTGTTTTCATGTCCAATGACACAAATGCACGGAAAGTAGCCGCAGAAGGTCTTCAAATTTGCAGCTTAAAAACGTAATACAAGAAACAAGGTGTGAGCACTTGGTAATGTGGACAAGAACTTTATTACGAAACGCTGTATCCTCGTCAATCTTACAGACAAAATCACGGCAGAATTGGACATGGATCACGTGGGTCTATGCTGAGACGCTTGGACTCGAGAATGCAAACTTTGCAACACGAAATCGTCACAGGACCGGACTGGCCGAACAATTTTCGCTTGATGTTACACTTGCTGCATGCTCGTTGTTTACAGATGCCACATTTGCGGTGCGATGATCGGACGAGTTTGGGCATTGCAGGCTTTTTACCACAGACGTGACATGGTTCTCGAGATGTTTTTGATGTCTTAATCTTGTCTTCATTTGAAGAAGCGGTAGAAGAGGAAATCATGGACGCCGCCAACAAATCGATGACGGAATCCGTTGTGTCCTTTTGCGATCTCTCCACAGCAGCCTCAATTTCGACTTCAAACTTGTTATTCTCCTTCTCCTTGACTCGTTTCTCTGCGTGTTCAAGAGCGAGCTTTGTCAGACGCTTCGCTTCAGCGCTTTCCATTGACATCGCCATTGAAAACATCATCGCACATGAAGCACTGCTAGTAACGAAAGCTGGCATGCCACCACCCAAATCAATCGAGCCCTTTGCATACACATCGACGATTTTGGACCCTGGTTGTTGACGATAGATGCAGCACATTGCATACACATCGACGATTTTGGACCCTGGTTGTTGACGATAGATGCAGCACATGGCAGGCATTAACGCTCATGCCTGTAGACTCAATATTGAACCAGTCACGATGTTTTACCAACCGAGCATCACCGAAAGTCTCTGCAATGAACCTCTTGAGTGCAAGTTGTCGGTACGGATTGAGTTATTACACTTCGAATTGGTGTACCACTGATTTTCAACACCTTCAGGCTCGGGTCAAGCTTCTAAACTACCAACAAATTCGCACAAGACAATCTGTTCTTGCATCTTCCATCGAACCACTCAGTTGCATGTATGTCAAAGCTGTCGCTGATAGTTTACTACCAATATTTTCTAGCCAATATCAACGATTTGTGGAGATGAGAAGTCCATTTTTGGAGCAAGTGCATCGCGGCGATAACGCTAATTTCGATGAAGACGATTTGTATCAACTCCAGCACTGAGGCAAAAAGTATCAGACCAACCCTGTAGAAACGGCATAGTGGTCCGTTAACCAAGATCGGACCCCTCGTCACGATGGGTCACTTCTCGGTCGTCGTCCGCCGGTCTTCTACAGTGCAACTGGAGCCTGTCCAAGCTGAATTTCGTGCGTGGGGCCGAGCTCAAATACACGAGCAAGTCGATCATTGCGCGAGACCGACGTCGTAAGATCGTCTGAACAGAGAGCCGGAAAAATCGACAAAACCAGGCGTCCATCTCCCGTTTACTTTACTCCCTGTCACTTTCGTTCGTACCTGATAAAATGGATTTGCGCGTCCCATCGGGGCTGCCACATCTGTCTGCAATGTCACAGTGTAGTGCATCGTACACAACGCGACACCTGTACCGCACAACGACAAAAGAGACGACTGAAATGTAGCCATTTCCTTACAATCAACTTAATCGAGAGCTGGCTCTGTGGTTAGGGATCTCGCCGTTTCTGGGCTGTGGCTTCTGATTGGTCAACGTCAGCGAGTCAGAAACAAGGTCAAGCGCTCGTCCCCCCTCGATTCCGCACTCCTCACAACCAAACAGGGTCGAGTGTGGACGGGTGACCATCACTCTTGCAGCGATGGCCACAACGCCCGGAGGCAAGATGGACCGCCGTCGAGCTGGTTCCAACTACTTTCAACTGGACGCAGACCGCAAGCGCAACACGTCCAACAACCGCAGCAACTATGGCGACAACCGCGGGACGTTTGGCGATCGTCTGAGCATGATGGACGTCCTTCCGCCCAACACCCAAGGCGGCAATCAATTGCGTGGAGGAGGCTTGGAAGGCGACTTTGCAGATGAAGTATCCATTGACTTTTGCTGTGAAGTGCTGTACAACAAGTTTGGCTTCCAATCGGGGAGTGTGGACAACCAGCGAGAGCATGTGCTGCTGCTATTGGCCAATTCCAAGGCTCGCTCTAAGCCCCAGGACCCACCAGGACATCACGTCGTGACGTTGCACAAGAAACTCATGAGCAATTACACGGAATGGTGTCAATTCATTGGTGTTTCGAGTGTCACGTACTGTGGGCAGCCACAAGGAGACCTCAAGAACCCACTGCATATGGACATTATGCTCTTCTTGCTCCTCTGGGGAGAAGCTGGTAACTTGCGCCACATGCCAGAGAGTCTGTGTTACTTGTACCATCAATCGTTGAATATGCTCAATCAGGACTTCCTTGGACAACAAAAAGTACCGGAAGGATGGTATTTGAGACAGGTGGTGCGGCCGATCTGGAAAGAGGCATCGAACATGCAGAGGAAGAACAGTCTTGGCAAGAACTTGGAACACACTCAAGTACGGAATTACGACGATATTAACGAGTACTTTTGGAAAAAGTACTGCCTCAACATTGATATCACACAGATTGGAGACGAGTTGACCAAGAAACACACCAAGACGTACTACGAACATCGTAGTATTTTCACACTTGTGCTTAACTACTACCGAATTTTCCAGTTCAACATGATGTTCATGATGGTGCTCATGGCAATCGCTTTCATTTCAGCCATTTCGCCCAGTGGAGGACAGCAGTGGTTCGCACAGTTTGGATCCATGGGTGAAGTTGTCGAGCCTTACCAGAAGCAGGATGTCAAACTGACGTACGTCGGTATTGTGTTTGCACTGTCGTCGATGGGATTCTGCAAGACGGTACTGGAAGCGTGCCACGGCTGGCACTTGTTGACTGCTAGTGAGTCATCCGAGACGTCTTCGCGTTCGTTCAACTATGGTGGTGCTCTGGTGCTTCGTATGCTCTGGAATGGCGCCTTTGCCGGCATCTTCGGTTTGATGATTTACACTCCGTTGATCACAAGCAAGAACACAGAGTTGCTTGACAAGGCTGCGCCTGCGTCGGTAGCCTACATTCTTCCTGGCGCATTGATCATCGTCATTCAGGCATTCTCCCCAACAATGATTACCAAGACATTCGCAGCGAAGTTCATCCGTGAGGGTGAGACGTGCTATGTTGGGCGTAACATGGCACCTCCTCTTAGCTACCAGATGAAGTACATCACCTTCTGGCTCGTGCTATGGGCGTTGAAGGCGTTCGTGTCGTACTTCATTTTGGTCCGTCCGTTGGTCCTTCCATCTCTCGCTATCTACGAGATGGAGCTGGAATACGGTAGCAATGTCGTGTCGTTCCACAACTTTGGTGTCATCGCTGCGCTGTGGTTGCCCGTGATTTTCATTTTCAACTACGACACCCAGATTTACTTTACGGTGTTCCAGGCCACACTTGGTGGCCTTCAGGGTCTCATCATGAAGACGGGTGAAATCCACGGCATCAAGGAGATCACGAAGGCTTTCCGTGTGGCTCCCCAGCTCTTTGATCAGAAGGTGGTGACCAACCTTGCCCGTTCCAATGACGCTGCCGCCGATGGTTCGGCCGCCGCATACCAGTCGCAGATGATGCTGCGCTTCGTGGTGGTATGGAATGAGATCGTTAACTCGTTCCGCGAGGGTGATCTTGTGGATGACAAGGAGGCTGCCATTCTGCAGTACGATATCCAGAGTTCGGGCGACGTATTCGAGCCTGTGTTCCTTTCTGCTGGTAAGCTGGTAGAAGCTCTGGATTACACTGTGAAGATTGCCAAGGAAGGCAAGGGTGACTCGCAGCTTCAGGTGTACATGGTGCAGAAGGATTGCTTATCAGCTGTGCGCAGCTTTTTCACAGCCAGCATGTACGTGATGGAGGCTCTCTTGGGCAGTGACGATGCTGATGTTCTCGACGCTCTCCGCCAAATGGAGACAATTGCTGCGAACGGCAGCTTCATGAGCACGTTCGACGCCAAGAGCCTCGTGCAGCTTCGCACTGTGTCAATGGAATTCTTGGAGGCTGTGATGGACCTCCCGGACCCGGATGCGCAGTCCTCGCACATGACGAATTCTAGGGTGCACACCATGGGTGTTGTCCGCAACTTCGTGACCAAGATGGAAAACCTGCTCAACGCCATTCGCATTTTTGCGAACCGTCCTGAGCTTGCTGCCAAGTTCAGCAACTCCAAGTTCTGCTCCAGCGCGAATGGCTACGTGTTTGCTGCTCGTGGTCTCGTGAACCTGTTCCACAACGACACGGCGATGGGTGCTGCTACTCGCGCCTACTTGTTGATGTCGCTCGAGAAGGCTGACGCTATGCCTCGTGTTCCTGAAGCCCAGCGTCGTCTTGGTTTCTTCATGAAATCGCTTTTGATGGACATTCCTCAGCTAACGTCTGTGAAGGAGATGCACTCATTCTCTGTCGTGACGCCGTTCTACAGTGAAAGTGTGCTGATCTCTCTGTCCGAACTAAACGATCCACTGGTCAACCACCCAGTCTTCAAGAAGGTGGAGGAGAAGGGCAAGAACATTACTATTCTGAAGTACCTGATCACGATCCACCCTGAAGAGTGGGAAAACTTTTTGGAGCGTATTGATGTAAGCACTGCCGAAGAAGCGCAAGCGAACTACCCGCTGGAAATTCGTCTGTGGGCTTCGTACCGTGGTCAGACACTAGCACGTACCGTTCAGGGTATGATGCTGTACGAGGATGCTATCAAGATTTTGCACTGGCTGGAGATTGGTTCAAGCCCCGGCAAGACTGCTGAGCAGAAACAAGCTCAACTCGAGGACATGGTGCGCCTGAAATTCTCGTACATTTGTGCTTGTCAGGTGTATGGTAAGCATCGCGCCGAGAACAAGCCCCAGGCTGATGACATCGACTACCTTCTGAAAACGTACCCGAACTTGCGTGTGGCTTATGTCGATACCATTGCAATGGACCAAGGCAAGCAGTTCGACACTGTGTTGATTAAGAGTGAAGGCAACGAAATTGCTGAAGTGTATCGTTACGAACTACCTGGCGACCCGATTCTTGGTGAAGGTAAGCCCGAGAACCAGAACAACGCGCTCCCGTTCACTCGTGGTGAATACCTGCAGACCATTGATATGAACCAGCAGCACTACTTCGAGGAGTGTCTGAAGATGCCCCAGCTTCTTGTGACCGCTGATCTGCACCCGTCGAAGAAGCCTGTGTCCATTATCGGTATGCGTGAGCACATTTTCACGGGTAATGCCTCGTCGCTGTCGAAGTTTAAGTCGTGGCAGGAACTTGTGTTCGTGACGCTCTCGCAGCGTGTGCTGGCCGATCCGTTGTATGTGCGTATGCATTACGGTCACCCTGATATTTTCGATAAGATCATTGCTATGCCTCGTGGTGGTGTGTCCAAGGCATCTAAGGGCATCAACTTGTCTGAAGATGTGTTCGCTGGTTTCAACTCTACGCTTCGTGGTGGTGTCGTGACCCACGTGGAATTCATGCAGTGTGGTAAGGGTCGTGATGTAGCTCTTTCACAGATTTCCATGTTCGAGGGTAAGTTGGCTAACGGTGCCGGTGAGACGTCTCTCGCTCGTGAGGCTCACCGCATGGGCCAGTTCATGGACTTCTTCCGTCTGAACTCGATGTACTACTCGCACACGGGTTTCTACTTCGCTACGTGGATGACGATTGTTACGACGTTTGTGTACATGTACTGCAAGGTGTACCTGGCTTTGGCTGGTGTGCAGCAGCAGATTGTTTACGACATGAACTCGACTGCTGTGATTACCGAAAATATTGCCAACAACTTCGACCAGCGTGTGTTTACGGACCTCAAGGCTGTGCTCAACACACAGTTTTACATCCAAGCTGGTACCTTCCTGATGCTTCCGCTGATGTGTGTGTACTTTGGTGAAGGTGGTTTTGTTCGCGGTATGACTCGTTTCATTGATATGATTATTACACTCGGTCCTGCTTTCTTCGTGTTCCAAGTCGGTACAACGATGCACTACTTCGACAACAACATCGTGCACGGTGGTGCTAAGTACCAGGCTACGGGACGTGGTTTCAAGATTTCTCGAGAAACACTGGTGTTACTGTATAAGGCGTATGCAAGTTCACATTATCGCAAGGCTTGGGAGCTGATCGGTTTGTGTCTCGTGTATTTGACGTTCGGTAACTTCTACATCTGTCAGACTGATGCGTCCGCCAACGACAACACGTTCGCATCGGACTACTGTGAGACTGCACAGGCTTATGGTGTGCAGACGTTCTCGGTGTGGTTCATTTCCATTCTGTGGGTGGTTGGCCCGTTCCTCTTCAACAGTGACGGCCTTGACTTCAGGAAAACGAAAGTGGATGTTCAGCAGTGGTGCATGTGGATGTTCGCCCCGGAAGACTACAAGGATGATGATCCGGCAAACAAGGGTGGCTGGGTAGGCTGGTGGAAGGGTGACCTAGAGCAGCTTCACAACTCGAACATGATCTCGCGTGTCACTGTTATCCTACGCGAATGCCGCCATTTCTTGCTCATGTTCTACGTGGCTACTCTCGAGACAACCGATGTCATGTATGTCGGATATTCATTTGGTGCTGCCGTTGCTACGATCCTTCTCCTGGGTGTTTTCCACGGCTTTGGTATGGGAATGCGTTCTATGAGCCCGGTTACGCGTGCTGTGATTTATTTCGCCACCATGGCTGGCTTTGTCACGGCATACTTCCTGGCCACTTGGATCGTGATGGACTGGACCTTTAAGTACTCGATTTCGCTCTTCTTCGCGTACGTTGCTGCTCTGTACGGCATCAACGAGTGCTTCCGCATGTGGAGCTTCCCCCACTCGTCGATTGCCGGCAACGCAGTGTTCCAGCAATTGCAATTCCTGTTCGACTTCATCTTTTGTACGGGTATGATCATCCCGCTGGTGATCTTGTCGTGCATTCCGTTCTTGAACGTCATCCAGACGCGTATGATGTACAATGAAGGTTTCTCGAAGGTCATGTCTGCGTCGTCACAGTACGCGTTCTCACTTGCGGCCTTCATGGGTGTCCTCGGTGGCATTGGTGTCGGCTGGTTGTTCAATCTTCTTTCAACACTGGAGCAGTCTGCAAGTTTTGCGAGTTACGTGGTGACGTACGATGGTGTGCTTAGTGGAAACGTTGGTGATGGCACAACTACGTACATGCTCTATGGCGCATGTATTGTGGGCACGATCATTGCTGGATTCCTCAACTACTTCCTAGGCCGTCGTCTCGCAATTGTTGCTGGTGGTCTGTTTAGTACTCTTGGAATGGTGGCTGTCAGTGCCAACGACGATCTTCGTTCGACCCTACTGATGCCTGGTATTGGCCTGCTTGGTGCTTCGTGCGGTATTTTGCTGCCATCTTTGGCTATCTACATCTTCGAGATCTCCACCAAAGAGATGCGTGGTAAAGCCATCCTGTTGTTGGGCATGGGTTTCATTGCTGGTAGCTTGCTTGGTGGCGTTTTCGCGACTGTGAACCAACTCGGATGGATCTGGCAGACGTTTGCCGCCTGCATTGTCATCGCGTTGGTAACTCCGGTGGTGAACGTGTTCCCTGAGAGTCCGTACTGGGTGTTAGACCGCAAGGGCTGGGACGCATGCGAAGCCTGTCTTGTCATTCTGCGTCGTAAGCCTGACGTGCAAGAGGAGCTGAAGATTATGCGTGAAGAGGAAACTGCTGATGAAGGAGGCGCAGGCGCGTTCAAGTTCCTTGTCGGTCTGTTTCTGATGCTGGTGTCGTCGCTGACTACGGGCTTCTTGAATGCTTTCGTTAGCTACAAGGGTGCCAGTGAATACACTGACCAGGACCAATTATTCGTGAACGCCATGGCACTGCAGATCTCGGGTGCTGTGATTGCCATCTTCTTTATCGACAAGCTAGACCACAAGTCCATCCTGTTTGGAACGCTGATCCCTGTCGCGATCTGTGCTGGTGTGCTGGGTTTCAACGAGACATCCGAGCTCCTGGGCGACAAGGAAGGTTCTGGCTTGTACATCAGCCTGGTTGTTATGCTCATGTACTTCTTCATGGGACTGGGTACGAGTTCAGCCCCTTGGTCAGCCTGTATCGGCATGTTTTCCACACGCGGTCGTGCTTCGTCGACGACCATGCTGTTTGCCATTTTCTACTTGGCAGATCTAGGATACGTGTACATGCACACACACGACGATATGATGGAGAAGGAGTATTTGTACCTCTACGCGATCGCAGGTTTCAGTGTCGTAGCGCTGGTGTTGCTGTTGGGTGCTGGTACGAAGAAGAACGGCGTCATCTGCACCAAGACAGAAGCCCAGCGTGACCGTGATCGGTATGCCCGCATGCGTGCCGAGCGCGCAAGTCGCAACACGAGGACACCAGCTACTGCTCGTCAGCGAAACCTCAGTCGCGTGCGGACCAAGTCAAACGCTAGTGGGGCTCCTGCTCACGGTCATGGTGGCTACCAGATGTACGAAACACCCGCCAATGCCGCGCCGCCACTCATGCACGCGCGTCCTTAGAGGGACTAATACACGCTCAGCGTGTCTTCAAGTTGTCCATAGTGTCATGGAACCTCGTTTGTTTTGTACATACATTTTTGCTTCAATACAGACTTTCGTGAAGTTTTATGCCTACTTGTCCATGTTGTGCTATAACGTATCGGTAGATCTGATCACCTGTCATCCCCAGTGTCCATTATTCGTGCAGATAACACTAGGGGAACCGACTTGCTCCCGTTGGCAGTCGACTATGGCGTAATAAATGAACTGTAGCCCGTTGACCAACTTGACCTCTCGGATTGAGACTATAGCCACCAACGCAGCGTAGCGACGATATCGTACGTTGTGCTGGATAATGTTGCGTGGGTGGGTGAGCAGCATTTCTTTTGCGCAGATGTCCATGAATGCCCGAGATATCCCACTCGCGATAATTGACCTGCACGTCATTCGTTGCGTTTACTTATGTGGCTTGAATTCCTCTACATGACTCCGAAGTTGTTGATGGGCGTAGCGGAATTGCTTAGTACGTGACAGTTTACTAAAGTCTGGTCGACTCATTGCATGGATCAGAGTGCAGCCCGTGTCCGTGCGTTATCCTGCAAACTTCCTTGATCGAAATTTGAGTCCGTGCTCGAAGACACGGGGCTATAGAAGACGTAGTACCTGTCTGCTTCATCGGAGCTCGAAGTGAAGCGGAATCTGTCCGCTTCGTCGTCACTGAGCTCCATAATACTGGCGTTCGATGAGTCCTCAATACTCACAGAACTCTCTTCAAACGACGAGTTTGTTGTCCGATTCACAGACGAATTAAAGTTCCGAGCTTCGGCCAGCGTCACTAAAGGGCCTAGTCGATGCTTCTTCCAGTCACCGAAGGCAGCACTGCAGTCCTTTGAAGTAGCTGGCCATTCCAACGGAGAGATCGTCACAATTGGGTCTTGCGGTTGAGACTCGGACAACAAGAGTGACTCCATGAAATAGTCAGCTACAACTGCATACTCTGGCTCAGCAGGACGCATACCCGTCATCTGCCGTGCTTCCTGCGCGCAGTTCGGGCAGCAAACACAAGATATATGCGGCTTCGTGTTGCCCAAGAACACACGTTTGCCCTTGACGCTGCACTTGGAGCAGACAGCGATACCACAGATCCGACACCATTTGAGTCGAATACACGAGAGCCGGCCAGTGCCAACACGTCTAATGCACACAGAACACAAACCATGCTTCGGGTTCTCTTCATCCACGTTCAACGCGTCGCGGTTCTTGCCAGATACAGCGTTGTAGCGTGCCAACAACGTGAGTTTCTTGGCTTCAGCACAACTCACAGCCTTAAGAAGCCCCCCAACGAACGCTGCAGTGGCGTAAGGCATCAAAGTCGCATATGGCATCGACAGTCTCCGTAATGCACCACAAGTGTCAAATACTCCCCGTAAAGTGACGTCGACAACTCCCGGTGCAGCATCACGGAAGAGACAGGAAAAGTAGAGTTTGCCACGCAGGACTTTCGCCTGCGAGTGTTCAAATGGTGGGCATTCTGCTAGTTCGACGGAATGCAGCACGAAGTAGCCGTAGGTCTCATCATTGGCATCTTTATCCGTTCCCATTGCCTGGAGGTAGCAGGCATCGCGTGGCTCAATGAACGGAGCAGACGAATTGAATAACCACTTGATACCGAAGAAGTGCATCGGGTCTTGTGGCGTGGCCAGCTCGAAAACCCTCAACATGGCAGCATCTGTGCCAGGATCCAAGAAGGACGTCGTCGTCCGCATTTCCTCGTAGTTGGTGTCTGCCAATCCGTAGAGTAAATTCTCCACTGTGCCAGCAATGCTTCCTGTCGCGACAATACTTGGTTGTCCATTGGCGACTGCTTCTTTGGCTTCAGGAAAATCTTCATGCTCTGCGACTTCCTCAAGTGATCGACCTCGTCGTCTCCGTCTGTAGACTTTCAATTCCTCGTACGACCGCATGTACTTCCAGTCTGCAGGTGGAAGGCACGGTAGTTTGTTGATTTTCCTCTGAATGTAGTGCTGTTCATCTTCTAACAAGGCATCAAGTCTGCGTTGCACCACATCGTGATACTCGAGCTTTTGTGCAGCCGTGACCTGAATATGACCGAAGTAGTCTTTCGGTAACGGGAAGCTCAGCTTCCGAGACATGGTAAGATGCCGAGTGAGCAAGGAACTGCATGCCTTTCGCTCGTCCAGTCGTTCGCACTAGACCTCTGCAACAGAGACCTACTGACGTGAATGTGTCAGCAATGCCACGCTTGACAAGCTGGATCGACGAGACCAATCCAAGCTACAGCTTCAAGATGATGGTCAAGTTGCGCTTCTAACGGTGATCAGGAGGTGACGACAGTCCCAACGCAAGGCTGTACCTCGAGAAGGGACAGCAGATCGGATCCATTACGGCGATCGTGAAGGTGAAGCTTTAGACTAGGGATATCTCGACTGTACTCTTGTTCGCTGCATTTCTCGCATGACCGAGTCATTCTGTTGCACTTGACTACCGATGGAGGCTGCTCGCTTTAATAATGCAGCGAGGGCGTCCGATGTCGACTTGGCACTCACGTCGATCTCCTCTTCGTATGGAGGTTCGCGCCAATGTTCAACGGCTTCGACGTCGAGAGCACAGTCGTCGTCTTCTTCAGCGCTGGAGTTGAACCCGTTCATGTCGCTCAGAGTGGAGGCGTAGCCGTCCATGAAGTCGCGACCGACCCAGCTCTCGTCCAGCGTTGCGTCCGTGGGGCGTTCACCTGAGGTTGATTCCTCTCGAACTACGTCGGGCACTGATCCCGTGTCCGTCATCTCATCGCCGTCACCCCACCACTCACTTTCATCAATCTCGGAAGCACTAAGTGAGACCAGATACTGCTGAGCCACAGCAGCATCGAGCGCACCCGAGTACGACTCAAGTGCCGGTCGGTGGAGATAAAAGTCGGCAACCACAGCGTATTCAGGTTCGCACGGCCGTATTCCGGTCATTTGTTGCGCATCAAGCACACAGTTCGGACAACACACAGCAAACGCACACGGTCGTTCCGATCCGAGAAACAAGCGTTTGTTTTTCGCTGAGCACTTGGAGCAGATCGCCACGCCACAGACACGGCACGCACGAAGACGAGTAGACGAGAACAAGCGTTTGCTACGTTTGATACAGACGGAGCACACGGCGTCCTTGGCGAAGGATTCATCCTGGTTCACTGCGTCCAGATTGTAACCAGACACGGAGTTGTGTCGAGACAACAACGTCAGCTTCTTTGCTTCCGCGCACTCCACGCCTTTGAGGATGCCGCCGATGAACGACATGGACGCCAGTGGCACCGCGTGTCTTGGCAGATCCCCGGACAAGTCGAAGATGCCTTGCACCATGACATCCACGAAGCCTGGCGTGGTTTCACGGAATAGTCCCACAAAAAACACTTCACCACGGATCACATCGTTCCTCCTGCGGTCGAACGGAGGACACTGCAGGATGTCCACAGAGTGCAGTACAATATAGCCGAATTGGTGGTTCTTGACATCTTGTTGTATTCCCATTGCCTCTAGATAACACGCATCGCGGGGCGTGACAATTGCTTGCATTGGCATCTTCTTGAGAACCCACTTGAGTCCTAGAAAATGCAAAGGATCATCGGGTGCATCCAATTCCAACACTCGTAGTAGTGCGCAATCCGTAGGCTCGTGCATGTACGCCATAGTCGTCTGTGTTTCATCTTGAGTTGTACTGAAGGTGCCGTACAATAAATCTTCCATCGAACCAGGCACTCTGCCCAATGCAAGGATGCTACCGGTTGGCACACGCTCGTTGTTTTGTGTCGGCGCTCGTCTCCGTCGTCTATACATTTTCACTTCATCTTGAGATCGAACACACTTCCATTCGGTCGGATCTAGTCGCGGTTGATGCCCTGCTTTCCGTGAAGCGTAGAGTTCTTCATCAGCAAGTAACCCGTCGATTCTTCGACGTACTAGTGCTCGGTACTCTTCCGTTTGTTCGATGGAGACGTTCACTTCTCCGAAATGATCTTTTGCAAGCGGGAATTTCACGCTAGCAGCGGAAGCCCCGGAATCCGAATGACACGATTGCATGATGACAGAGACACAACTGAGAGTCGAATCGGAGCTTGAACTAACTGGTTGCATGCACTGCACCACAATACTTGAGGGGGGGTCGACACTTGAGGGGGGGTCGAATTCCACGAAAGTCTCCGATCCGGTAGATTGGGGATTGGGAACTGGTACTTCGACGTTGACGTCAGTGGGAGTTGACAGACTGCCGATGTGTCCCAGGTACAAGATGTGCAGGCAGCAGACGAAAGAGAGACCCACACGAGTGACGGTGCAAGCAATTCCAGTCGGGAGAGCATTCCTCATACTTTTCAGACATACCACACTAGTTTAACGGTCTAAGACGCGTATCTATACGAACTCACGGACTCTACACCAGCTTGCGGGGCCTTCGAGCACGACCTGAGGCTTACAGACACCAGCTGCAAGGCTAGAGCACGCAAGACGAGGCTGAGAGTGTGGACCTTGCTCAAATTTGAACCATTGGAGTTTGTAAACGAGCTGGTTTAGTTGCATTCAAAGCTCCTTTCGGCAGCCACCTCAAGGTCCTCAGACGCCTTGACTCACTGCAACCTGGTCAGGTTTCGAATCTGTAGTGTACGATACCCGTTGTTGAGCTAGTCGAAGCAAAAACGCCATCATGTCGATGTTGACACTATCTACTCCATGCACAGCCTCATGTCTGTCGTGTATTTCCACTTCCTCCTTTCATGACGGATAGTGCTGTCCTAGATTTCTGCTAGAACTCGGGACACCGAGACGTTAGTCCTAGCGCGGTACAGACATCGGCATTGCGTTTCGGTTCCTACATGTACAGCTGTCGGAGGCAGCGATTCAACGGTCGAAACCACACAACGCTTTCGCGTCAAAGTAAGCGCCAACAGGAGATTGTAGCGGGCATTACGTGTTGCCTCCAAATCAAACGCCCGTGGCGACATCTCCGTCTGTTGTCACGAGTCTGGATGCCAAGTCCAAGTTGGATTGTCAGTGGAGATTGCGAACACCACCTTAGCGTGACACGAGGCAGGTGGCTTGACAGCTGACTCAACCTGCTGCTCTCCATCCAGATGTGCTCGAGCGCGAGGTCACGACAATCATTGCTAATGGTAATCTGCCCGATGCAGAGACCAAGACTTGTGGGTGTGTGAAGTCATGACAACTAGCCTGATCTAGTAGTGGTGATGCATTGTGTCGTACCAGCACAAGTCCGAACGGGACAAGATGTGCATTCGTGTGGTCGACCAAGAGATGCGAGTGTCGACACAGCATTCGTGTCCGACGTAATGCTTGCGTCCAACCTCTGGTCGTCACTGCTGTCAATCAAGAAGAGAAAGGAAGCCGAACCTCCTTGATGAACGACGTACTAACACCCGCTGGTCCACCCACCAGACGATCCAAAGGCTCTCGACACGAGCAGCAACAACGCCATGAGGATTGATCCATCGACTGCACATCTCGAAAGCCTTAACACGTCCATATCGGACTGCTGCTCCACTTCTCAACGCGAGTGGAAGCGCATAGAGTCAAAGGATGGTAGAACCTGCACGACGAGCGACAGCACCGGCGCCTCCGACTGAGCAGGATGATCCCATTCAGGCTTTTCCAAGACGCGCCACGGCTCCGGACGACTCGAACGCACGGCACAGCCGATACCGGTTCACCCTCTTGGAAACCAAACCTACAACAATGCCGTCGTTGCTACGAGAGACACCTTCCGTGTCGTCTTCAAATGCTACATTAGAACCAGGTAATGTCGAAGGCTTTCGTCATTTAGCTCACAGTATCGTGTCACGAACATTGGCTTTGGAATCCGAGTACGATCGAATGGGACGACCGGAGCAAGATGAACACACGTGGAAGATGCTCAAGAAGCAAAACCACCTACGGGTTTATAAACGTAAAGCTCAACCGAGTTCTCAACTGGATCAAAGTCGCATTGGAGCTTCGTCGAAGAAACCTCCGATGGTCATTTGTGTCGGATCGGTAGAGGGAACTATGGAGGACATTCTCTATGGAATTCACTCCAAGACGCGTAGCGAGATGGGAGCAACCATGACGTATATGGACAAAAGCCCTCTTGACTGCGACGTGTTGGCTGTACTAGACAGCGGTTCCAAGCACGACCCGTTCCGTCAACTATCGATAAAGTATCTCCTAGCGGAGACTTTCGGAGATGCACGTGTAGTGAATAATCGAGATGTCTGTACTCTCGAGTCCATGGGGTTTGGACACGATTCCAGAGGTAAACGTTATGGTTACTACCTCCTTCGAAGCGTTGACGTTCCGGAATGCTCTCCGTTACCTGAAGACAGTGGAGTGGTGCGAGCTAGCGTTACGATGTGCTGTATCTACCGACAAGCACAAGGAGCTGTGAAAGTGTACAGCAAAGCGATGATCGACTTGGGTGGGTCTCTGCCTGGATTTATGGCCTACGACGCCGCCACGGAACTACTGCTCTCCAGTGCTGAGGCAGTCACTAGTGCGACAGCTAAGCGTCTCACAGTTCTCGCTCTTCAGAGCCTTCACACTAGAAAATCTCAAGAACCCGAAGACCTCACGTCGTCCTCGGAATCGGAGCTGCTTCTGAGCGGTTCTCGATATGGCAGATCGTTCAACTTCCGTAGTTCAAAGTCTCTGTCAACCATGGCACCGTCACTTACAGATGAAGAGCGGCCGGCATCGAAGATGCCTATTAAACCCTGCAGCGTATGTGGCAAGAAACCCATAATGGCCAAGCTCGTTCGCTCCACACACCGCAATTGCGGTGTATGCAACCAGTGCGTTTGCACCAAATGCAGCATTAAGCAGAAACTATATACACGCGCGGAATCTGTCTCGATACCATGCTGTAAAGTTTGCATTCTCGCAGCCAAGCAACTCAAAGTGGACCCACGTGACCCGTTCCCAATGCTGCCATGAACAACCACCACTAGTGTTCATATACTCGATGTTATCAATATAAGTCATGTCATACTTGTCGATATCACTGCAACGAAGCACTTCAAATGTTCTGGACAACATGACGTCGATGAAGCATGGACATTGGCAAATGAACACTGCATAACATCACGACAGACAACCTGTTCCAGCACCATGTACACCCAGCCGAAGGTTCAATTGCCCTAAAAGATGTGGTTCCAGCATCAAGTGACCACTTTGTCGAGCAACTAGAACTAACGAGAACCAACCGATGTAGAATGCAGTTAAAACAATTGGTGGTTGTGTCCCTTTCGAGTTAATGGAGACTCTACCACGTGCCAAACGTACAATCCAGCTGGCAAGAGATCGTGAAGTTTTACCATAGAGAGACTCGTGCATTGCATTTCAACTTACACATGCGACGATCATGTGGACGCAACCAGTGGGGAGTGGACGGTCCTGCTGCTTGAGCCGAAAGTGAGCAATGGCGACTAGAAACTCCGGCTCTGATCAAGTTGGTGGAGCTCGTGATGCAATGGAATTCCCGACTCACTGCTCAATTTGAGTTCATCACTCGTTATGGTTGGATCGACACACACTCGACGAGCAACTACACTACCTGACGATGGAACCCCAACAGATTTCAAGCGTAACCCCATTGAGCGTCGACCGACTGCATTAGAAGAACAAGACTACAATTCCAAAGTACCCCACCCGAAAACGGGGTCGACCCCAAAGTTGAATCTCAAAGATGGAGAAGTTGAAGCATTTCGGCACTTGGCACACAGTATCGTGTCTAGAACTCTAGCTCACGAATGCGAGTTCCGTCAACTCGGATGTCCGGAACCAAATAGTAAGGAGTGGAAGTTGCTAAAACGCCACGATGATCTAAGCGTCTACAAGCAGCGAGCAAATGGTGATCAATCGGATTCCAATAAATCGTCCAAGACGTACACAGTCAAGTGTGTCGGCACGTTGGAAGGCACACTGGAAGATATTCTCTACGGCACACACTCGAAGAATCGCGAAGAGATGCATGCCACAGCAGCGTATTTGCACAGTAGCCACATGGACTGCGCGGTGCTCAATATTTTGGATAGCGGGTCAGATGTAGACCCATACCGACAACTTGCACTCAAGTGGTTCATTGCAGAGACTTTCGGTGATG
>PCFV01000417.1:0-27769 GCA_002812785.1 Phytophthora litchii | reverse complement strand
GATGATAGTGGAGAAGAAATCGCCATGAAAACGTCCAAGGACATGCTCGCGTACAAGACAATGGAGAGCTATTGGCTTGACTGGTTTAGTACAGACCCGACTACGAAGTCGTGGAACTGGAATGCCGATGCCAAACAACGCAAAATGCTGTCACTCGCCACCGGACTTGGCGTGAATGTCTTGGAGGCTTATTCAAGTTCTCCACCATGGTGGATGACAAAGAATCGTGCGACGGCGGGTGGCGATAAAGGAGCCGAAGATAATTTGATGACTTCGAACATCGACCAGTTTGCTTTGTATTTGGCGACGGTGGTGAGTGAAGCGAAAACGCGTTGGGGTGTCACTTTCCAACACATTGAGCCGTTCAACGAGCCGATGAGTACGACCTGGGAGTTTCCTGGAACTCAAGAGGGTTGTCATTTCGATGTAGCGACTCAAAACGAGGTCGTGAAGCGTTTGCGCTTCCACCTGGACCAACTCAAAATGCAAGATGTGAACGTGTCAGTGTCGGATGAAAACTCTCCGACTCAAGCATTGGCATCGCTGACGAGTATGAGCGAAAATACTACACTGTGGGAAAGGTGAACACACACGGCAATGATGGCACAGCTGCGTATCGTGGTCCCGACCGCGTTGCGTTGAGAAAACTGGTGAGTGGATCGAGTTTGAAGTTGTAGGACTCAAACTACGTCGATGACGATGGTACGGGGTTGACACTGGCACAGTCGATCTCACTGGACATCAATGAATTGGGAGTGTCTGCTTTCGTCTACGGCCAAGTGCTGAATAGCGGTGTACTGGGTCTTATTCAGTGCAATCCTTGGGACAACTGGATGGGCGAGGCGAATCCGAAGTACTACGTGATGGCACATTACTCTCGTCATATCCGTCCAGGGATGAAAATCTTTGGCACTGATGACATCAACACTGTCGCGGCGTTCGTACGATGCTGAGAATTATGTGCTTGCCATTGTGAGAGTGAACCCCGGAGCTGAAGAAACAAAACAATTGAACATTCAAGACTTCATTCCATCGTTACCAATTCGCGTTGATAGATTACCAACCCGAATTGATACCTGGTCGACACAAACGAACAGTACGGATTCGTATTACGTGAGTTCGGGTATTCGAGTGCCCAGTCCTCTATTTAATGTTGTCTTCCCAGCTGCATCCGTCACTACTGTCGAGGTGCACTGGTCGCAAAAGGCTCTAAAAATGACAAGAATCAAGAATACCCTTTTCAGTTTTGCAAACCATGACTTTGATCAAGGTCATCACTACTGTCTTCATACTCCTTACTGCATGTACTACAGTCGGTCAAGTCGCCGCAAACCCGACGGATGTTGTCGTTGGCGACTTGCAAAATGTTTCAAACAGCAACTCATCATCAACCAGTTCTGACGATGCTGGTGAAGTGGAATTTGGTTACCAAATAGCTGACGTGTCAGGGGCACAAGCGTGCGGAGGTGAGGGCTTCGACTACTCTCGCTATTGGATTGGACCATTGCCTGAAGGAGACTCGACCAAGTTGAATTGTGTTTCTGGTTATCGTTGTGAGACCCAAGGCTCAAATCCAATTTTTTGGTGCAAACAGTATGCACTACCGCTCAACACCAAATGTGGAGGCTACCTGTTCTACACGCTGTTCAAGTGCATCAACGGCACAACATGCATCATCGATCCCGTCCGATATGAACCACGCTGTCTACCAGTAGAAACTGCGTAGTATGCTCTAGAAAATATCAAGAATAGAGCATTGACAAAATCCTCAGCTTTGATTGTTGTGGATTTTTTCGAGTCTCACGGATTCCGAGACAGAACGGGAAATGATAGCAAACTTTGAACCTGGTTGATGCTCAATTTGGAGCCAACCTACTACGATTCGTTGTGAAAGTCAGCAACTATTACGACACTACACGACCACATTCGAGCCAGATGCGCTCTATTGGAAGGACGAACTGCCGACTTGGGTGTTGTCTTGTGTAAACTGTCCTTACCGCACAGCAAATCATGCATTTTATCGTCGGCTTCGTACATGTAGGACACGCTTAGTTTGCCGAATAAAGACCACGTGTTTATCATTTTGAGGCAACCAAATCGAGTCTTATCACATTTGTAGGGCAATAACTCTGGTGGACCATCCCTATGGTATCTATTAATCGAGTATGTCGGCATGTCATGCAAAAACATCCAGCCCACATTATTGGGCAGCCACAAAATGACACAGCAAAACTGAAGGTCCTGTCCACTTCGCAGAGCCAGGACAAATCCAAGGAACTCAAATCAACTTGGCTAAAGTCAACGAAAACATCAGGTCATGAGTTATAAAAGGTAAAATTAACGTGGATTTCTATGGATCCAGGTGAAACCAAATTATTCAGTCTGAAAAGCATGACGTGGGCCACATACCTAACGGGATCCATCTTTACCGGATGTGTTCGACCTATCGCATGGTCACCTGAGTTTTGAGATTCTTTGGTTAGCTGTACGTCAGTCTCGAATTCTCGGTCCAAGCAGTCGACGGTCTCCAATAAAGATCTTTTTCATCATGTTCTCGGTTCGATTCGTGACCATTTTGTTCGCTTTAATACTGGTGATCATCGAAGTCCATGCGTCCAATCTACGAAATGCAGACAGTTCGTACCCCATCCAAAACGATACGGTTAGAGCCCCCAACAGTGCCGACAATGTCACGCAGGACTCGACAGCTTCAGTTTCTAGTGATGCACAGTCGGGTGCTAGTGGATCGGAGCACAAGAACTCGAATACCGTCCAGCAAGATAGCAGTGCCCCAGCAGGAGAATCCGGCGGTGTTAAGGCGTGGGCCCAATGTGGAGGGCTGTACTACCTGGGCGAGACCAGGTGCCAACAGCACACCTTCTGCAAGCAATTGAGCGAGTTCATCTCCGTGTGTTTCCCGGAATCAAGACCCACCGAGAAGGTCATCAGACTCGAGCTCTAGTCGGAATCTAGTCGTGAAGATATCAAGTAACTATTCCTAATGTTATTGAACGCAGCGCGTCTTGTCTTGCAATCGTTTGATGCTCAACGGACCGTTACCACAAGCTCAAGGTGGCAGTCATCGGACACTTTCCGTTTTGCTCCAAATCTGACACCAGAGTCAAGGTTGCTTTCGACTTCATGGTTCGGATGCACCTCCTCAGCCTTTTCATCGTGACATTGGCGACACAGGCTGCTGCCGCCACTGAGAACCAGCTCGACGACACAGGAGGCTTGCTGGACACGAGAGACAATGGATTCTTGAGTTCCAATGACAATGACGCGGCTGAAAATGGCCTTGATATATCCACAATAGGTAGTGCCACGGACGAGATGACTGTACTACCTGACACACTTGCACCCAGTTCGACGACACCTCCAGTAGCAGTAGCGCAGCCCATCGTCGACGGAGTCAAAATGTTCGGTCAATGTGGCGGGATCTTCTACTCGGGTACCACCGAGTGCTATGACCCCGACGCATACTGCAAACAGCTCAGCATTTACAGCTCGATCTGCACCCCCAAACCAGGAAGCTAATCCAATACAGCTCTTGGCATTTATTCTTGTCTCCTGTCACCACCACACAATCCTAAGCAGTGCGATCCAGCAGGGCGATGATCGCATGTGGCCTTTGACAAGAATACCTACAAACCGCACATTATCAGCTCGTTCGTTGTCAAAAGTCACACTGCAGTCGTTCGCAACCGTTGATTCACTTCGGAACTCGCCGCTATCCAGACTCGAGCCTGTCCAACCATGTTCAGGTTCCATGTCATCTTCATCGCGGTTGCTGCCTTCATGGTTCTTGACCAAGCAGCTGCTGAGGAGGTAGATCAACATTCCTATTCGGGTAGCGGAGATACCAACGACGCCGGCCACACCAATGCACCGTACAAGGAAACGCCGACCAAGACCACACCAAGTAACCCTATCGGTGCTGACGATAGTGCTGTACCGCGCTGGGGCCATTGCAGTGAAAACGCGAAATGTGAAAAGGGAACGTTCTGCAAGCTGCTCAGCAACGGAATCTCGCTCTGTTATCCTGCATAAGGAGACAATAAGATCAATACAGGATCAAAACCCACTTCATTCTGCAATACCAACCTCCAAATCACGCGCTATTTGTTGAACAGCATCTTACGAAAGTCTTCGTTGCTCTTAGGAGTCACCGTTGAGGCAGTAGCTGTCTCTGATGACTCAGACTTTGGTGCATTGTTTTGAGCAGCTAGCTTACGACGAAGCGCACGCGGCATCAAACTGGTTGCTGATCCACTAGTTGGGAGCGCAAGGCGTGTAGACGGTCGTGCATGTGGTGCATGAACACCTTTGCTAGCAGATCCACTTCGACTGCCTGAAGCAACAGCACTTGCTTTACGCTTTTGTTTCTCGTGCTGCTGCTTTTCCTGCTGCTGGAGGATGTGAGCGATTGAGAAGCGAGAAGGCTTCATCGTCACGTGCTCACCAAGTTGTTTTTGTAGAGCAGACACGTGATCCAGGCAAAAAGAAACCTGTGAAGGCTCGGCCGTTTCCACGAGACCATAGTTCTTCAGCTTGCCATGACGATCCTTCAAGATTGACACGCGGGTGACTACCACGAGTCCACCTTCCGACTGCATTGTCTGCTGGAGAGCCGTCTGCAGCTGCTCCTCTGTCACTTGCTCCTTAGAGCCCTCACGGTTCAGATCGCCAATATACAGCGTCAATGGATCGGTCTTCCAAAAACCTTCACCGCCTGAAGATTTACCGGCAGGTGTCGACGCTGAGGTTGGTGGAGGCTTTGAGCGCTCAACACGCAATGGATGCCCATGAAGGAGAGACCCGTCCATCTTTAGTCCTGCTTCAACACCAACTTCGTCCGTAAACTGCACGTAGGCCATCCCACGCGACTTCACATGGTGACCACGAGTCTTCACAACCAGTCGAACATCCTTTAGAGTAGGAATTCCACTAAACAGTGTCTCGATGTCTTCCTTACTCGCATCCTTCGACACATTGCACAAGAAGAGAGTGTGCTCATTCGTTAGACTTTCGTGCACCTTCTTCTTCTCTGCGCTATGCAACGTCTTTGCCTCGTCTACCTCAATGGCTGTAGCATCACCTTCTTTCTTGTTAGTGGCCAGCTTAACGCGTTTGACAGCAGGTTGTTTCTGTGAACCTTTGACCTGCTTCTTTCCTTCGGTGGTAACGTTAGACTTTCGTTTCTTAGCATTTCTGACATTTGTTTCTCCTTCAGTGTGTGTAGAGGTCGTAGCAGGAGCATAGGCTTGAACTGGTGCTGTAGTACGGTGCTTTGCATGATACCGTCGGGCCCGAAGATAATTTTTCAAGTCACCATTTTCACGCTCGAAAATAAGCCACAACTCAGCGAGGACCATCGGAGCATCCTTTACACGCTTCACTGCTTCGTCAAACACCATCTCGCGTATCCGTGGAACTGAGTAAGCATTCATCCGTCGAAGTGCTTCTAAATAGGCAATCCATGTAGCAGCTTGATCGCCAAGAGGGGTACTTAGCGTATTCTTCCAGATATTGCTTACCTTAGATACTTTCATGGCAATGGCTGGCGTACTCCTCGGTGATTCAGTTGGTGGCATCAATGCCCAATAGCACTTTGCTTGGTATTCTGCTAACCGCATCTTCCCCTCAAGAAAATCCGGAAATGCCTTGCTCATAAATTGCTCACATTCTGAGAAGACATCACCTAGTAGTAATTCCACTTGCCGTACAGAGTCCTCTAGGTGATCTCCGTCAATGGTGATGGAGGCATAACGGCGCGCAGAGTCACACCACGCGAGCAACACGTTTAGTAGATGGAATTGATCCATGGGCGGGTTTGAGCGGGTTAAAAAACTTGTCTGCATAAACTCCGCAACTCCTTGGGTATATTTGTGCGCCAGCTCCAACTCTATCAGTATCTCTGTCCAGGCAGAGGAATCGAAGGGCACGTTTCGCACAGCTCTACGTGCAACTGCCAGTTTTTCGCTGTCTCTCCCTGTCAATGTGATAGCGTTATCTTGTTCAGGCTCCAAGTATTCCAGATAGTTTGCCCACAGCGTTGGGCTCAGGCACATGGCTGACATCGCACGCTCGTAAAGACACACCACAACACATTTTCCCTTCTCTGGCGTGCTGTCCTTATCACTCGACATCAACGGCGCGACGCGGTGCTTGACAAAGTTTAGATACTGCACCCAGGCCTGCTCAAGCGCCACAGCATCCTCCGTACCAGGCACTGCATTTATCCTAGCTTCGAATCCACGTAGTTTCTTCATCAATGGGGCAAAGAGCTTGCTCTGTCGCTTTGAAGCCTTTTCAAACTCCCCGGAAGCTTCTGTGTCTCGTGTGTTGTACGAGTCCCACGCCCGAAACTCCGACATGACAAGGTCGTTCTGGTCCAGAGGCAGCTGCATCTGCTTGCAGTAAAGTTCTCGAATAGCCCTCTCCTTCTGCAGCTCAGCGTCATCCATTTCGTCGAACTTCTCCGTTGTAAGCTCCCGACATAGTGCCCAGATCTCATGACCTCTAGCAAAGTGTGCTCCTAACGTCGTCTGTGCCTTGTTCATTATTCGTTCTAGCTCCACTTCGTCTCCACTTTCCTTTAAAAACCTCAAATACTGCAGCATCAACGGTACGGACCAATAATCTTCATGTGACAGCTCAAACAGCATCTGGAGTTTAATTCCAGCGTCTCCTCTAGCTTTAACGTCACTGATCCACTGCATGTACATGTCTTCTATAAGAGGAAAAGCACGCTGGAATACCTTATACAAATCTGCACGTAGTGAATGGTAGGATTGAAGAGCATTTTGAAGCTCTACAGCGTCCGTTCTAGTCTCGGACGAGGGCCAGTGCCACGTTACATGACCAATAGCGGCCGTAAACTGTTCATACTGCACATCCAGAGGCTGTAATGTTCGTAGAATCGGGTTTGTAATATCTTGGCAACATTGCAATACGTTGGAGAACGCTGCGGGGCCTTCTGGGGTTGTTTGAGAGACGGTTGAGGAGGATATTGGGGGAGTTTCTTCGTCCTCGTCCAGAACTTCTACGTGGACACTAGGGGTAAGCGAAGCGGCAGGCGGTAGGTTCGACACGTCTGACATGTCTTCGTCACTGGAAAAGCCTGAGGACGAACTGCCATCACCGGGCGAAGCAGTGCCGCGAGCCATCTCGACGTGGATGGATACGATTCCTACTGTGCGCGATGAAAATAAAGTGTGCAGTACATAGATTTGATGAATCTAGTGTACGAAACATAGAATTGAAGAATCTAGTGTGCAAAACATAGGTTTGGTAGATATAGTGTGAGGCACACGAAAATGCAATTGGCGACTGAAGCAACGTCAAACAACGTCGTCGTCAGTTTCCTGCATGATGAGCGGAGTTACAACACCACACATCTGAGATCATGTGGCTGCCCTCTAAAAGTCACAACCTCGACTGACGGGCTCTGCACGGAAGTTCTGTGAATTGGAGACCGCCGAACGAACTTCGGTGGAGTCTTGCGCGAAACAACACTTGAATCGAGTGGAGTAACGCTCGTGGCATCTTCGCAAAGACAGCCACACATGAGTGACTGGTAGTTTGACACGCACAATTAGGTGACCTAGCCTGATCACTGCAAGGCACAAACGGTGAGAAAAGACTTGATTTTAGGCGAGTTTTTAATATCCCAATGCTGTGTTGAACGGACGCAACCGGCCCTCGCTCAGTACCTTGGTTGCTGAAGTTTTGTATGCCACGGTGACCAATGACTTGCTACCTGTCCGTTTTTAGTCCAAAGTGGTACAAGCACAATCCGAATTCCCCTCCCCTATACTCTAATTTTACTTTCGATCACAAAATGTGCTTCACATCCAAATTTACCTTGGATTCATTATGCACGAATATACGTGGACCACATCAATGCTCGTTTACGCCAAAGGTAACCCGAATATAACTAATTTGGTCCCACCTGTCGTCTTTTTGTGTGGGTACGCGAGTCAGACGACAGATAGTCAGAGCGATCGGCATTGCATGAGGTTGAGCATTTCCACTTCGGCCTCGCAACCGAAAGTACTAAACCCACGCACTCGTTCTTCGCACTGCGTTCTTGTCATATCGCGACGAGGATCCAGTCGATCGATCGACTTGCATCGGGTCCTAACATTGCATTGACACATTGACACACACGACTAGACTGATGCGTTGCGGATGGATTCGCGTCATCACGGCTGCATGCCTCGTAGTGGCGGCAGCGCATGCACAGGAAAGCTGCAGTGGAAGTAGCAGTATCGAGGGTTACGTGGGTGACACAGTGCAGCAGGAGCAGCAGACTGAGACGACAACGGCCCCTCAAACTACAGCTCCGACCGCTTCGTTCTTTGGCTTGGGCTCCTTGCTGTCCAACTCGGTATCTGACACCGTAGATTCGGCTGCTGATGTAGTGGATTCTACTACTTCGACAGTTCAGGAGACGACAACTTCGACTGTGGACGATGTGGCGCAGAAAGCGGGTTCGACGCTGGATGAAGTCACGCAGACTGGGAGTTCTATCGTGAATGATGTTGGTTCGACATTGGACGATGCGGCGCAGACGGTGGATTCTACCCTCGACGGTGTGGGTTCTACCCTGGACGATGTGAGCTACACTGTGGGCTCTACCCTGGATGATGTGGGTTACACAGTGGGTTCTACCCTAGACGATGTGACTCAAACAACAGGCTCTACCCTGGACGATGTGACCCAAACAACGGGCTCTACCCTGGACGATGTGACTCAATCAGTTGGCTCTACCTTAGAGGACGTGGGTTACACTGTCGGATCGACTCTAGATGGTGTTACGACGAAAGTGGGCTCGACTGTTGATGGCGTCACGCAGACTGCTGGTTCTACAGTTGATGGCGTTAAGAAGTCTGTGGGATCGACGGTGGACACGACAGTGAATGGTGTGACTGATATTGCGGATACTGTAGTCGACACTGTTGCTCCTGTTGTGCAGACTGTGACGAACACGGCTGGCTCAACAGTGAAGAAAGTGACCAATACGGCAGCGACAGTTGTGAAGACGGTGGCTCCTATTGTGCAGACTGTGACGGACACAGCCGGCTCGACAGTGAACAAGGTTACAAATACTGTGAAGACAGTGGCTCCTGTTGTCAACAAAGTGACCACCACGGCAGGCTCAACAGTGAACACCGTGACCAACACTGCTTCTACGGTTGTCAAGACGGTGGCGCCTGTTGTCTACACAGCGACAAACCCGTCGACTAATACGGTCTATACTACTGAGAACACAACTCCGAAACCAGTTACCCCAGCAGCGACACCACACACGGATTCGACTACGCAGACTGTGGGTAGCACAACATTTGTGAAAGGGGGACTTCCGTCAACGCCTACGACGGCACCTCCTACAACGGCATCTACTACGACAGCACCCACAAAGACCGGAACTAGCACAACCAAGCAGACTTCGTCGTCGCAAAAGGAAGAGGAGAAGGCTAAGTCAATCATCTCGAACTTGAAGACTCTGACGGCTACTGAGTCGTCTGGATCCAAAACAGAGACCAGCACCAGTCAGACCGACTCGGACTCGAGAAAGTCTACCTCCAAGAAGAAAAAGAGCACGTCTGCTGGTGATGAATCTGATAGCGACGACACAGTGTTCGTACGTAAGTCATCGTCATCTTCATCTGTGGATGTGGCGGACGTGACGAAGAAACCTTCGACCAAGAAGACGACCAAGACTGAGAAGCCTTCTGTTTCTGCATCAGCTAGCAATTCTGGATCTAGTTCAGAAGAAATTGGAATCTCCGACAAATCTGCTTCTGCGGAGAGCTCGATGTCCATGTCTGGGTCGATGGAAGGTCCCGACGTCGGTGATGTGTCCACTCCTGAGCCTCAGAAGACGACATTCCGTCCTGAACCTGTTGTCACAACGGCAGCACCGGCTCCAGCAGCTCCAGCGGCTACATCTGCTCCGTCCGCTGCGTCAACGTCAGGTAGCGGCAGTCTAACGAGCCAGGAAGCTCAGGCCAGGCAAGCTGAAAAGGTATCGGGGGGAACAAACACGGGTACGTCGACATTGTTTGGATGTGTTGGTGTTGCCGGCTGTGCGGCTATTGTCGCAATCGTTGCGTACATGAAGAAGCAGAATCATGAGACCGAGACGGGCCCCAACGGCGAACGCATGTCTGCCACGACAGCGGAGGGAGCTCGCACCTCCGAGGACAGTGTGTACAATGATCCATTGGGCACGCGTTACTCGAGTATCGTCATGATCACGCCCAACGGCGACGGCGTGTGCATCCTGTAGAGGGACAAATTGAGTGAATAGCGCGGAGAAGCACCTCGAGGGCGACGACGGCGCTTTGTGAATTGAACGACATGTTGATAGCTTTACCCTCGGGATTTTGACCTAAGTAATCGAGTGTGTTGCCGAGTGTGTTATCAACATCCATCTCTTTTTCATCTTCTCATGCTATGTGAGGCGAATGAGAATCCGAACACTGGCGTCGTATTTGCATCGACATTGTCTAAACTCACAAGATTTGTTACGTCACAAGATTCGCACATTATGTTGATGAAGCCTTAGGATTTACGTAACTATGACTCGCCACCATACGAAGCATGTAGGATGCTAAATTCTCCTTTGCTGTGGGTGTGTAACCGAGTAAGATGATATCAACATCTTCGTTATTTTACTCATGTTGGCACGCGGTAGGAGCATCAGTAGGCAGCATTAACCGGACAGCAACATTACCATGATCTTTGCGCATGCAGTCGAGTGGGTGGAATGGTGTAAGACCAACTGGGAATGCAAGACGGTTGCAAAACGTGGTTTCGAATTCGTACAGCTCGTTCGTCGGGTCTTCGGCGTCGCACACCAGATACCAAGTCACCGCAACGAGCTTCACACGTAATCCAAAAGCCCAAGTCGGTTCCTTCGATCCAGGAACAGCCTCCAAATACGGACCAACGTCCATGTGGACTTCAAGAGGAGAAGCACGAGCAGAAGCTGGACGGAGCAGTACTCGATCCATCTCGTGGTTGCTCAGAAATTTTCCCAGCAGTTCGTAGGAGCTCCCACCAGACTCCGTGCGGTTGCTCGCATGCAAGACCGCCATCGCCACCGACTGCAGGACATTGCTTACCGTCATAGGCGTGTGCTCTGGCATCTTACCAGCTTCACGAGCCAGCACATGCTCCAACTCCCGCTGCAACGCGTCCACAACCCCGTCATAACCTCTTGTGCCTTCTACACGTTCGCCATTGATCAACAACTCATCTCGACCGATATCCTTTGCATCCTGAAAGATTTCCGCTTCCGATAGCGTCGGCATGCGGATCATATTGTCAGGTTCGTCACTGCAGATGGTCAACACCTGGTTCAAATAGCTCTTCTCCTTCTCTTCACTCTCCCCACTCTCCCTCAACCAGTTCGTCGACAGCATCAATTTCTGCTCCGGTAAACCTTCAAACAGTTGCTCAATCACCTCTTGAAACAGTGTCAGGTCCTCATTCTCAGCACTTAAAGCATGATGTAGCAGTTCTGTCATTTCTTCAAGTTGTTGACGTTCCTGCACCTTTAACGTCATTTCCAGCAGATCTTTGTGGCCCCATTCCCCAGCCAATTGCTGTAGCTCTTGACTAATGCTCTTCAACTGTTCCTGAGTGCTTGGTGTGGCGTTCTGCAGCTCCACGAAGCTGTCACGTGTAGATTCGACGTGCAATCGTGCGACGAGAGCTAGTGCCTCCAGCGTTCGCATCCGCTCACCACCAGCTTGCAGAGCACTAGGCAACCCATCGAGTGCTAATAGAAGCGTCTCTTCAGCGCTGTGAGAGGCGTCAGTGGCGCTTAATGACGACGCGCAGACGGTCGGACGGAGATTTGTCATTTCGTGCTCAAGTTCAGAGAGGTCGAAACCCCACTTCCCGCCGTCAGATGAAGGTGAAACAGGGGTAGTTAGATGTGTCTGTTTCTTAGCTTCATGGTTGTGTTGTTTAGAAGATGTAGGGATCAGTGGGGATGTCGGAATCGTGTCGTCTTCCCATTCATCCCAGGCTTCCTCGTCTGTAGCAGTCATTGTGTGACGGTGGACATCCACGTGTACACGAAGTACACACCAACTTAAATTTTAAGTTATTGTGCGAATTCATTATTTTTATGATTTTCAGCTAACCACAAAGTGAATTTACAGTTTACGCGAATTATACATTCTTAAAAGTATGGCTGACGATGGAGGAGCGATATTTGATAAAGATGGAACAGCGTTGGGGCTTCCTGGTTCCTTGGTGTGAGGTGTTGAAGCCACACATTAAATATTCGCATTATGAGGTGACTGAAGAATATATTTGGAAAAAGGACCCTATCATGCTGAAAGTGACACTATCTATATGCTGATTGGTAGATATTACGCAGTAGTAGCCAATAGGGTACTAGTAGCATTACCATTGCAGACTGATTAATATGCGTGTGTCTAGCGATAAAGTCGGATCTGGCTCTACCGCCCGCACACGGGGGAGGCAGTTTTCGTTTTCACGCTCCCTCTACCCAGCGACCGCCCCAGCCTTCCCTGCACATTGATAAACTACCAAGACGCTTTGATCACAATACCAAAGTGAAAAAAATGAAATGATTTTACGACAAGAAATTCATATTTGAAGCACAGTGGAAAGCATACAGTAAAAACACAGAAGAGGAAGATCTATCAACTGGCGAAATACGTTGTAACTTTACGTTGGCGCCAATGTCTGTACAGCTAGACTTAATTGGTTTAGAATTTGATGTGGCAGAGACGCTAGAACAACAAATTGGTGATAGCGCGGGCTTTCACTTATAGATATGGTTATGCATATCGAACGTGAGGGTGTGGAAAATGACCTTGTAACGAGAAAACCCTTGGGTTGCTGCTCAGACGTCTTTTTGACAGTACTCATCGAAGTCAAGAACTCGCGCACATCAACTACAAATTTGACTGTGGTCAAGAATCAAAAACTTCCCAAAAAGAAGTTGTCCACGTACTATGTGAGAAAACAATGCCAACTTGGGATGTCGAAGTCATGTATTCAGCAATAATGCTGATGCAGACAACAAAGAATCTCTCGCTGGAAATTTCGGTTGATCAAATTAACCGTGAGCATTGGTGGAAATGGTTGGCATACGCTCTGTTCTCGAAGCGAGCACGAACTCATTCTTCACTAAAAACTTATTATTTAAGGATTACGGAGGTTGAATTCCGCCGATGCACATGCATTTACTTCCGTCTTGGAATCTGAACATCCAGAGGAAATTCTTTTTGGTATCTCTCGCGGTCTGGTTTGCGAGAGGGACGCAACATTAAGGTGTCCTAAGCTCCAATCATTTGATACTTGAGCATCCAATACCGTTCGTACGGACTTTTAGCGATGATGGAGAAAGTGAATGGGTAAACGTGATAATCCCTGGCTTCGGACGTTGTCATGTGCAGCGTTGCAACTTGGAATTTAACATTGAAAAGGATTTTGATTCGGGTGGCATAATGTCACTGACAATTATTATTGGTAGGCGTGATATGGTGGACATGGAAGGCCTGATGTCGTTTGTTGAATCGATCGGATCTTCACTGACGACGATGACAATCAAAGGACCTCGCAATAGTTGGGGACTTGGCATTGACGAAATTAGTCGATATACAACTTGACTTCACCGAATATCGTACAGCCAAGAAGTCAGTACCGAGTTGACTTTCACGTGGACAGATGTCAGTGAGCTCGCTAAAGCCTTGATTGATCCAAACAATCCACTTTCCAAGTGTACTCGGTGCCTCAATGTCTCTTTACTATCGCATGTGGTCCCTGTCGCCGACCTCCAAGCTGGTAGTTTTTAAAATGGAAATACATGTACGGCCTTCACTCATTCATGTTTTGAAAATTATTAACCTGAGTGCAATGCGTCAGTTTTTATGCAATGGTACACCGAGCTACCCTTCCAATAATTTACTGTGCGATATTGTCAGTTAGAATGTCATTCGTACTGTACAGTCAACTCTACTTCCCTTTGGTGTCTGTATGAATGTGTAGTGCGTTTCGTTCTCATTTTCAATTCTTGACTCGTCTTGATCGATCTCCACAATATGTTGTGGCGAATAAAAACTTTCGCATCTCGTAGCCATTCTCTTCGGCATAATGTGGAAAACCTCCAGCGTAACATTTAGTCGTGGAATGGAGTATTCACAAACAGGCTCGACGACAAATTTGATTGCCAGCTGAGACGAATTCTGCGAAAGCCACTCGGCAATGCGTTTGGTGGCCAAAATCTGTCCTCCAGCACCTAAGTCGCCAATCTCGTTCGCAATAACCTCCGAGGCACCAGTAAAAATCAATTTCTTCGTTACAGCATGCATGCCTCGGACGAGGGATCCTTCCGAGCTAACTGCGTCGTGGATCCCCATACGCACGCGTAGTCCACGAAATATTGTTCGTGTACCAAAACGCACTTTGCGGGTTGCTGGAACGAGTCCGTGAAGGTGTTTTGGCCATTTTGCGTTGAGGAGTTGAACTTGTGCTTCTAAACAGTACTCGACAGCCTCATGAATTGTGTGAAATGCTAGTTGAAATGAATCCCCCGCCGTTGTGATTTCGTACCCACGATATGGAGCTAGCAACCCCCTCATTATATCATCATGAATTTGAGTAGCTTGCTGCATTATACGGCCATCACCCACAGCCCAAAGTTCACTTGAAGACTCGATGTCTGTGAACACGAAGACAGGATTGGTATAGGGTAGTTCCCTATCGCCTGGACATGCCACACATTCTCGACGCTGAGTGTATTGTGCCTCAATATTGTCAGGTATACAGCACCTCATGCAGCGTACGACGCATGGCTGACTGCAGCCAGTGACAATTGAAAGCACAAATCCGCGCAAGTAATATAACACGAAACTATGTCCAGCATATCTTGCAAGTCCTTGTGTTTTGGTTGGTGCTGCGTACAAGGTTATCGAGATGATATTGAACTGCAATGCAAGCAGCACGTAAACCAGCATGATCCACTTGAGTCGACGATAAAGAGGCGAAGCCACAAAGTTCCCGTGTACGCTTTCATAGTTGCGGCCATTGATCTTAAGAATCACCACCTTGACTATCATGTAGGAAATAACACCGATATGTAATACGAAAATACCTAACAGAATCATGTACGCGTAGCTGGAATAGCCCGAGAAAATGATTGCAAGTGTAATCTCGGCAGCCAAGAAAATTGTAATGGCAAAATGACCGATAATTGCGTACAAACGAATCTTGGATCTCTCGTGTTGATCACCACGGTCCATGGAAAGCGCAACAACTTTCGAGAGTTCATATACCAACAGTGAACACCAAATAGCGAGTCCAAAGTTGGTCATGTCGCCGACAATAATGGCGGCGGTCACCCAGCCTTTTTGTTTATGTCCCAGCTTTAAAACTGCACTAGTTCCCAGTTGATACAGCTCGGTTCCAACCAAAGTTTCTCCATCGAATCGATATCCTCTATCTGCAGCTTCTTTCGTGAATGCGGTGAGCCACACGAAATATACCAGTCTGGCTGCTGCATTGACACACTGGTAAGTGAAAAAGATGGCAAAAAGCCATTGCACACTGGAAGCACGGACGTCCCAGTCTCGATACAGCTTGAAGATGAGCAATGCTGTAGCAACCGTAGATAAAGCCAAAGCAATGATGCAGAGTAGAGGCCAAATCATCAACACGAAGTAAAATGCAAGATGCACGCTGGTCGTGCTAATCGAACACTTTCGCAACGAAATTTCGCTGGGATGAGTCTTGTCCACCCCAAATCTGAGTTCTTGGTGCTAGCCGTTTGCACGAAGCGCACAGCGCTCGTCACTAGATTAATTTCGTCTACTACATTCGTAAGCTAGGTAATTTAGGAGCAGAACAAGACAGCAAACGGTTTCAGGGCATGAGAGTCAGCGGAGTAGTGCTCTTGTCCGATTACTGCCAGCCATTTCGCTTTATCCCTGATCTAGCTGGAATCTTGGTGATGATCCAGCGTAGCAACCCGTTCTCAATACAAATCTGTGCGACGAGGCTAACAAGACAACTCACATTTCTGTTTGCTCGGAAACTCGAAATGTTGATCCCCATTATCATAGTAACGTACTTGTTGCTTGTTATTCCAACGCCATGAATCAACATCATTGAGCCGGGTTCATTTTAGGGACCAACTAAACGGAACTTCCGAAAAATGTCCATAGCACCTTAGCAGGTCCGTTATTTCTTGGAAACCAACGCGCAAGAATATTTTTGCAAGCGTAGAACAGCTCAAGACATCGAGCAGGTCATCCTTCGTGTCCAATTTGGCAGATTTGGAGGTGATGGAAGGTTTACCTGCACTCCCCGTCCCGGATGATCCCGAGACAGGTGCCATCGAGCGCCCGAAAACTCCTCCACCAGTTCAAATCGATGAACAGCGATTGTTAAACAATACAGCACAATTACCTGCAAGACTTCAAGCACTACCGAACGCTCCAATCGTCCCAGAGACGTTCATCACTAATCCCGATTCAAAACAGACACCTCGCCTACCTTCAGCTCGAGAAAAATCGCAACCTCCTGGATCAAAACAAACGACTCCAAGACTCCAAACACCTCGAGAGGAGATCCCATTACCAGGATCAATCAAGACAACACCAAGATCACAAACTATTCATGAAAACCAACAAGAACAACCTGTTATCACACCTGTCTTGACCATCAGCGATGGACCACTTACTCTTGCAGTAGAAGATCGACCTGACTCAGCTAGACCCCAATCGGCCCGAGCTGCATCGTTGAGTAGTAAAGACTACAAAGCCATGGCCAAACGTGCATCAGCGGCGGCCAAACTCGATCGTCTTGCAGCAGGTAACAAATCCGTGTTTGATGCCAATATGAACGACATTGCAGCATTGGGTATCGGAATGGAGCTTTATTTCTTGCTCATCAAGTACCTGAGCTGGGCTTTCTTGACGATGGGGATCGTATCACTTCCAGCAATTGTGGTCAACTACTACGGCAATGGCGTGACGGCTAAGATGGTCGATCCATTACAACTAGCTTATGCATCTCTAGGAAATCAAGGTGTGAACCCTGATATCGCTTCAGATCCATCGGAATGTCTTCCTCTCGGTGAAATCGACTGCACAGGGGTGACTGTCAATACTCCATTCACCACAGACCCCGAGACGGTAGCTTGGATCGTGACATCTAGCGATGCGATCTATTCGTTTGTTTTTCTGATTGTCTATCTTTTATTTCGTCACCATGCAAGACACTCGATTGACGCTCACCAGAACGAACACCTTACACCCGCCAAATACGCGATATTCGTGCGTGGTTTGCCTCCTGATGCTACTACACGAGAGGTTTTAGAGCATTTTAACTCGCGTTATGACCCAATTCAAGACGAAACATACTATCCATTATGGTTTGGATGTTGTTGGGGACGACGGCCACGTCGCATCAAGAACTCCCTGTCCAAAGGAGCTGTTAATTGCAACGTTGTAAACAATCTCGATCACCTTTGGCGGCCTGATGATATCAGTGTAGCGAGACCTGTCACTACTGGACAGCCAAAACCAAGTACGAGTCCTTTGGCGGCCTGATGATATCAGTGTAACGAGACCTGTCACTACTGGACAGCCAAGACCAAGTACGAGTGGCAGACCAAGCACGACAGGCAGACTAAGTACTGCTGGTCAAGTAAGACCAAGCACTACTGGTCTATCGAGACCAGTTACTGGAGGCACTCCGCACCTTGAAGAAATTCAAACAAAGCAAGAAGAACATCAAATGTACTTGGGCACTTGGATTGCTGAAGTGAGTATCGCTCACCCAACTGGAGGACTACTACGAACATTTCTAGCCATGGAAGTTCTCACTCGTAAAATCTCAGAAGCACAGGCACTTGTTAGCATTCTCACTCAAGAAAAGGAGCAAGCTGAACTCGCTTTACAGAATTGGACACCTCCTCCTGGCAAGAAGAAGCCTAAGAAGCCGAAATCAATCTTCAAAAAGGCTGATGAGCTTTTGCTTCAGGCTACGACGAAGAAGTTGGAACGTCTTCAGGATGCAATGACTAAGAAAACCAGCAAACTAAAGGCACTCAAGCAGGCTAATAAACAACTTCAGGAGCAGCTAAGAAAGCAAGCAGCCGAAGATGCTGCTGCTGCAGGTGAAGTCACAGGTACAATGACCCCTACAACAACAGATAAAAGCAAGTCTAAACCAAAGACGAAGTCCAAGGCCAAAAAAGAGCAAGACGCTAAACATTTAGATCTAAATGCCTGTGAGTGTGCTTTCGTGGTGTTTAACAATTTGGAGTCACGTCGTCGCTGCCTACAAGACTATCGACGGTCAAACCAGTGGTTATTGCGAAAGTTCCAGCCAAAAACACTACGCTTTCGTGATGGTAAATTCACACTTGTAGTAGTTGAAGCTCCCGAACCATCAAACATTTTATGGGAGAATCTAGAGGTAACAACTCGATCCCGTCGTCTTCGCCGCAGCTTTACAAATTCCGTGACATTCTTTCTACTGCTTCTTTCGGGTGCCATTATCTCTGCAGCACAGTCCGCTCAACAAACATTTAAGGACAAGGCACCCCCTGCAGGACTTTGTGACTCGACACTACCCGAGGTTTTCTATGCGAGTCCGGACTTCTTGGATGCGAAAGTTACTTGGGACCTCGAATGGAATCCCAATGCTACGTGCACAGCTGGAGATAGTGGGGAAGATCGCTATCATGTTGCGTATTCCAACGGGATTATCAACAATATCACCGTACGAAATCCTACATCCCCTGTCAGTGAGATGAATCGTTGCATTGATCCATGTATCTCCGAGAAGTCGAGCACGAAATGCAACACGCTTGCGTGTTATGATAGTGAAGTGCGTGAAGAAACTGGAGAGGAGTGCGAGACGTATA
Organism: Phytophthora litchii; assembly: GCA_002812785.1. NCBI lineage: Eukaryota > Oomycota > Peronosporomycetes > Peronosporales > Peronosporaceae > Phytophthora > Phytophthora litchii. Next base: position 8,841 of record PCFV01000417.1, on the reverse strand, counting down.
TGGCAAGTCATGTTCTTTATTGCCTCTGCACGGCACAACTGCAGACAAGTATCGCCGAACTCGGATTGATCAACGGGCCACAACAGCTTTGGAATACGTTTATCCCTTGTCGAGGATTCCTGACTGATTTCCTCGCCAAGAATGCTTTCATCGTCATTGCTTCAGCTGTCGTTGTGATTGTCAATATCGTGCTCAAGTCAACACTTCGGGGTTTGGCCAATTTCGAGCGACACACAAGTGAATCAAATAAAGCTTCAGCAGTGGCTCTCAAGATGTTCGCTGCGCAATTCCTAAACACTGCTATTATCGTGCTTGTAGTGAATGCTGCACTTTCACTGAATGCTGTCCCTGTTATCGGAGAACTTTTTCGAGGAAAGTACAACGACTTTCAGCGAGATTGGTACCCGACTGTGGGTATGGGTGTCACGATGACTATGTTGATCAACGCGATCATGCCCCAAGCAATTCTTTTACTACAATTGTGTGTGATCAGCCCTTTAAAACGCTGTCTCGCACGTCGAAGTGTTAGAACTCAAGAGAAGATGGATAAATTGTATGCTGGACCAACTTTTGACTTGGCTGTAAGATACCCGATGATCCTGAACTCAGTCTTCGTGACGCTCGTTTTCTGCGGAGGTTCTCCCGTTTTGCTTTTCATCGCAACTTTAGCTTGCACAGCAACGTTCTGGATTGACAAAATGTCGATCCTATGGCTATACAGTGTGAAAACTGCATACGATGAGGCTCTCGGTGAATCTGTGCTGAGTTTGCTGCCGTGGGCGTTGGTGGCTCACTTAGGATTTTCATCCTGGATGTATGGCAACACAGACTTGCTCAAAACGCCGACATTTAAGCTCACCTGGGTCTTCAAATTATTTGGCCTTAGTACTGATGGTGCTACGAACACGGAAGATATGTACAATAATTTGGTTGCGCAGGCCGCTAAGTTTGATCCGCTAGGACAGCACGGTTTCGTCATTAAAGTCCTCCACGTGAACGTCATGCTCATGTTCATGTTGTTCATGTTGGTGCTGGTTGGTATGCTGCTGTCTGCTGTCTGGGTCCGAGTTTTTCTACCAGTGCTTCGAAACACTGCTGGTCGTGCTCTTCTCGCATTTTGGCGTCGTCTACGCCGCTGTTGTCGATGCTGTTGCTGTCGCCGACGAAAAAATACGGTCAAGCCGCAGCCTTCACCTGGTGCAAAACCTACAAGCCCTCAAAACCCTCCAAAGGGAGGATACTCTTCTAAGGTAGCAGCTGAAGTCGTTTTGACGGACATCCCAACAAGTGATCCCGTTATTCAGCCCGGTAATATTAAAGAGGACGGCTTGAATGGGGCTGAACCTCTAATGCAGAGGTCTTCAGTGGCAATAGCGTGGGTAGCGGATCATGAACCAGCAGCCGTACCTGCTACACCAGCCGAGACCTTATCACCCCAAATTCCTACTTCAGCTAGATCAGTGCCGACCGAAGTGGTGATGCCGGAATTCACGGATTTCTTCCGCAAGTCTGTAGGTCCCAAGTTCCGCCCCGATGCGAAACTAGGCTTCAAGCGTGATTCGAGTCGCCCGTCAGAACTTGTTCGTTATTGGAAACAAGAAGCAATAAGCAACGGCTTTCGTCGTAATCCGGGAGATTCCATGCGCACATGGGAAGCAATCCAAGCACCCGTTAAAACGTACGCTATTGAAGCGAACGCCAAGTACAGATTAGCCGTTGGTGAGCTCGTAGCAGCTTGGAAACGTGCTACCATGGTCGGAGAGGGAGGAACACCTTCACCTTCTCCGACTAAGCCCGAAAGCTCTGCAACTGCAGTTCCTCTTGTGGTAGCTCTTGATGGTGTCAAGGAGGACGCTCCAAAAGATGCTGTTGCAGTTGACATGTAGCCTGTCGAGGCATCAGTGACACAATAGACTAATGCTTTGTCATGTGGTGTTTATTAGTCTGGATTGGGAAAATGCACTCAATCCGATCGATGACATGTTGCATCACTTGGCCTCCGCCATCGTGTAGAAGCCCTGAGCATACTTCTTGCCAAATTCAGCAGCCGATGTTGGCGGGTGTTTCAGTGCTTTGCGAGGGTTCTCGTCCAACTCCTGATAGAATTCACAGCATAAATTAGCTCATAGAGGAATGCTATAAGATATGTAGCAATTCACCTTGAAAATGGCTTTGATGTCTCCGTCGAATTTTTCATAAAGTGTCTCCAGTTGCTCCGCCACCTGCGGGTCGAACTCGAGAGAATCCGAATGCTCTCGCGTGCCCTTTGTTGTGTGCAACCCCTTGCTCGCAACGTTCAATTCCGATTCGGACACTGCAGCACCTCTCTTCGCTTCCATCTCTACTGTGGTTATGCTCTTGATCTTCTGGAGAGGATCTGAATTTGAAGCGACGCGTCCAGCGTGGTGGATCGAGTCCCTCAAATATCTAAGCTGAACTACGAAAAGGTACTGGATGTTGGATATTTCCCAGGTTGCTAAGTTGTCAAACTTTGGTTCATGAATATCACCTTGCTGCATTTGGATACGTCGAATTTGTTCACATCACGTGGATCTATCACTTTTACTCATCTTTCTTCATGGCTTCATCTGCTTTTGCATCTACCGATACATCAGTGTCTCCGTCTATCTGCTTCGTTTTCACCTCCATCTTTTCAGTCTTTTCGACTGCTTCTTTAGCCTTTTCGTCTTCTGTATCCTCCTGATCGGCTTCCTTCTCTTCTTCCTCCTCAACTAACTCCTTAGGAACTGGAGGGGACGCGAATTTCGGACTTTGAGCCTCCGCCTCTTCCTGGTCCGACCCAGAGTCATAGAACGCATCTAGTTGCTCCGGATCGGCCGTCACCACCAAATCCACCTCATCCAGTGTCACCTGATCGTTGTCATTCTTCACCACTCTTGCATCCCTAGCTGCTGCGTCTCCATGATGAGCCACGAGCGTCTGGTACGTTCGTAGGTCGTTCATAAAGGCACTGGCCAACTTCTGCCGTCTCTTCTCCAGCATCTCGCGCTTGCGGCCTTCAGATTCCTGAGAGATCTGCGCCTCAAAGTTCTCGAGTTCTTGCTGTTGTTTAGCGGCAAATTCTGCATTCTGACGAGCTGCGTCCTCCTCACAGCGTTGCACCAATAGATTTTCCACCTCGTCCGCCTCTTTGGCCAGTTGAAGGACCAAACCTCGGACTCCAGCGAGTTGTTGCCGCACCTTTGACACGAGATGGAAGTTCTGGGCTAAGAATTGTTCACTGGCAGCTTGGGCCTGCAGTGTGGCCCGAGCGTGGCTCAAGGCATTGTCGAGTTCCTGTCCACTTTAGTGAAAAATAAACACATAAGAAAAAATTCAATATCTCGTTAACTACTGGACAGTTTTCCTTGCAACTTGTACAAATAGAAGTGTCGGTCACCTTTTCATAAGATTCTTGTGGTTGGAGATTGCTTGGGCGTGTAGGTTTTGCTGGACACGTAGGAAGGCCTGACCTTCGTTGCGACTGGAGAGAGAGGAGGCTTCAGGAGCTTCTGATGCAACGGAGACGGCGTTTTGAGTCGCAATTTCGACGGAGGATGTGGAAGAGACGGTGTTGAAGGGGGTCGAGCGATTGCTGGCGGCCGAGAGCTCCCGCTCGACCACAGAGGACAACTCGCGCGACTTGGCTACAACGTACTGGAAACCTAGCATTGTTCTGATTTGGAAAAAATGTTTTTATGTCACTCAAGTGAAAAGTGACTAGTATTTTCTCGGTGGTCGACACTTTGACTCGTTTAAATGTCATCATTTTGTACTTTAGTAGATGACTGGAGCGAAAATCGACGCTCCAACTGATCTACACGTATACTTTTGTGAATGAAAGTCGACACCGCAATCGTTTATAGTTTTGAGAATCTTACTTGTACGATAGGAGTTTTATGACAATCCAGACTTTCTTCATGTAAAGAAGCGTAGCGTAGTAACACGGAACCCTTCAGATTGCCACAAAGCACCACCAATCGAGAAAACAAACGCATCAACCTGCAACCTGCGTCCTTCCCAAAATGGAGGCAGATGGATCCAACCCAAGTAATATGCGGTGCTGCAAGTTGCAGCCTACAACCACCTATCTCTGGGGAACTGGCAAGGTTCTCTTTTTCAATCATCGCTCTCCAGCTGGTATCCGAAAGCCTGGATGTTCACATGAAGTCCAATAGTGGAGACCAATACAGTTTACCAGATGGAGAAGCCCCAAACCTGTCATATTGTTGGGTTTGCACTCAAGAGTCTGTTCGACTCCATTCAGAATTGACGTGGCTAGCAATAACCTGCGCATGCTCGTGCGCAGGTACAGGGATTTCCGTCGTCCTGCTCGATTTAGCGTCCACCGTTGGGATCATCGGTGCTTATTTATCAACAGGCAATGGTTATGATATGGGCCTTCATGGGTTTGACCTCGGTACTGCTCTCCAATATTTCTGCCATGCTCATCGCTTTCAAGCTGTACCGCGACTGGGACTTTCGGGTGTCCAGCGTACGATGGCTCTTTCTCACGTTTTTCGTTTACCTATGGTTCTACACACTCGGGCGTGCAAGCTACTACCTTTGGGTAGTGATGCTCCCAATCAAGGAGTTCGTAGACGGCAACAATGCCGTTCCGTACACAAGTAAGCAACTGGACCAACTAGGAATTTACGCAACGACAGACCTCGAGGCATCGCGCAGGTTATTCCCGACAGTAATTTTGTGTTTCTGTGACGTCATGCATTTCTCGGTGGCTTTCTGGGTGCTTCCGCTCATCTACGAATTGTCAAAAATCGCAGCAAAAACGATGGACCGAGGGACAGCCAAGGAACAAGCCAAGATTCGGATGTACATTATCGTTGGACACGGACTCATCGCGTGCTTTTTAATTGCAGAAGTCATTTTGACCGTTCTCGGAGGTGGATATTCAAGGTATACATATCAACTAGCGCTGTGCATTTACATCATGCAAATTGTCACGCTGGTCTATATGGGAGTTGTGCTGTTCTTACTAAAGTGCAAGGGCCGGGATGTAGAGTCGATCAATGGCCAGTTTGAAGCTTCTCCCGTCTATCAGCGACTCAAGTGGATCATGTTTGCTTATGCGCTCTTTGCATTGCAGTACGAGGCTACTTCACTCTTCACTTACGTCTACACACCTCGTGATGAAGCAGCTCTTAGCTACATCGGCATCAGTCAAGTGATGTACAATACCACCGGTCTTGCCTTAGCAGTTTGCACTGGGTGCAGTTTACCGTGTACTTTACGATTTTGTGGTTGTTGTATTCCCGATGAGATGCTTGTTCAGCTAGTGGTGGAGGCTAATCGAACCGAAGCTCCTTGCTTGCACGACCGCGATGAAACTGTAGAACCTCCGGTGTTGAACCCGGTGTTTGTCGTGACAGATATCGAGTCTTCCAGTGCATTGTGGGGAATCGACGATGGCAAGGTCATGCAACGTGCAATTCAAGTCCACGATGATACGCTTCGCTCGTTGTTGACACCATACCGAGGATATGAAATTACGACAGCGGGTGACTCGTTTCAATTGGCTTTCCACACGATTCGCGAAGCTGTGTCGTACTGCCTGGACGTACAACTTCAGTTGCTAGCTGCCGAATGGCCCAAGGAGCTTCATGGTCTGGTATCAGCGACCAAGAAACGACGAGCAGGTCATCGCGTAATTTTTCGTGGACTACGTGTACGAATGGGAATTCATGATGCCATGGGCTCTGATGGCCACCTTCATCACAGTCCTCATGCTGTCACGGGTAAAACAGTCTACACTGGAGCGTCCGAGGTCATTGCTAGCGAAGTGAGTGACGTTGGAGCAGGTGGCCAGATCCTCATTACTCGACGAATTGCCGAATGGTTGCTGACCAACAAGGACTCGTTGCCCATGGACTACTCCGTCGACTATTTGTGTGACTACTTGGTGCCGCAAGTGAATATACACGTAGCCGTCTACGAGGTTTTGCCTGAAGAACTTACTCGACGGAAGAAAATATTCGCCCAAGACCAGAACAGCCGCATCCCGCACGTCGCTAATCGATCTGCATCAGGCTCCACTATCTTGGAAAGCGGTCTGGAAACGCCGTTGGGCTCGCCCACTTCGTGGTTCCAAACACCTCGTACTCCCCAGCCAGTGAGTACTTTTAGATCTTAGTTTTGCTAGGGTAGTTCCTGTACCAGTAGTTGTCTCCTTTGTTGGTTGTCTCGCGTTTACCAGTTCAAAACTTGCTACGAAACGGTGGGTGCAAGACGTACGTCTATCTACAAGTTGTTTGATAAGTTTTCTGGTGCCGGACTCTAATTGACACGTTCCAACTCATTCATCCTATTGCTCAAACACGCACAATGCGCTTTGCCTAACTAGCGATTTCTGGTCTTTTGAATGTGCACACCAGGCTTCCGCTTGAGTTCGTCGCGTAGTCCCAGCGAAAAGCACCCGCGCTCCACCATTTGGTGTGGCGGTACAAACGAAGCTGACAGTGGTGTGACGACGTCGTCCTCTTCGTCGTCAAAGTCGTCAAACCCTACAGGTCGGTGCTGCCGCAAGTCCACACGCCTATCCTTCTGTCGCTTGCCCCTAAATACGTTACTTCTGGCGTTCGAGTCGCTTCCTTCATCGAACTCCATCTTAAATATGTCGTCATCGTCGTCCTCTGTGGTCAACACTTCATCCTCCGTGTCCTCACTCTCCTCAGCAATGCCTGAATATGGCCGTGGTCGACTGTTGTTCCTGTCGCGTTTCTCACTCTCCAATGGCCATCCATTCCCCAGCATCACGGACGGTTCTTCCCATGACAGCAATTGCACCATGGGTTGTTTCAGATCATTCGAGTTCTGAAAGTCATTGCTGCTTCGTCGATGTGACTCGGAGTCTCTCCTCTCCACGTTATCAAGTCGTGGAATCTCCGTTGGTGAAGTGACGGAACCTGTAGGGATCTCAATCGGAGCAGACACGTGGTCCACTACGAGATCACTTCGTGGTGCAAGTTTCCGTGCTCGAAAGAGATGAGAACGTAGTCCAAAGACGTACGACTTGTCGCCTGAAGGAGACGAGCTTCTCCTTGGCACAGGAGCTCGTCTATTGTCTGTAGCTGTACTAGTACGTCGATTCGTCTGTTGTGTGCGTCTTCCGTCCGTACTATGACGTCCACGCGTGGATGTAGCCAAGTCTGGCGTGAAAATATTGAGTGCACGGAGGTAATTGGCTCTCCAGTTCTTGTTCCTGTTGCCATTTAGTGTTGTTGCCTTGTTCTGTGGTCTCTGGCGCGTCGTCATTGCAACTTAATGGGACTGTCGGCTCAGGCCGGCCGAAGCCACCTGTCGTAGCAACTGTTGCGTCTCTTCCTGAAGGAGCTTAGGTCTTGCGGCGGCTCACTGCCCTTGAGATTTGCGTGGAAAGCTTGGATCTTAGCGCGGTCTCACGTCCTGTTCGCCATCAATCGAAAGTGGAAATGAGGCCAAGGAGCAACAACCGGCTCGAAAACGTGACATTTTATTGTCAAAGTTGAAATTGTGTGGTGAGAAAAACCAGGCCGTTTGGACCAACCGATTCGTCGACATGTCTGTCTCTCGGTGGAGTTGGTTGGTGGAGGTGAGAGACACTGGCGCCATAGCTCTAGAGAGGTCGGTCGTGCTGATACAAGCACGCTCTTGGAGGTCTGACTTGACGCAGAGCTATCTGCTAGAATGCTCTTTCTCCGAAGTGCTCAGCCAAGATGGTTAGACACAGCGTCCACGAAGCGTGCTGCACTCTTCGTGTTAACTTGCACTAGTACCACAGATCTTGGTCGATGGGATGGCTTGCTCCCACGAGACAGACAAGCTCAAAAGAGATGGACCTACAACTTTGCATTAAGCAGTGTGCATTACATGTAACACAATCATGGAACGTATAGCTGGTGGTGAGCAGGTCTTAACAATACGAAGTATCGTCTTGTGAGCGTGGATGAAGCCGATCAATGCCTCGTGCAGAGCTGTTTGATTAGCGAAAAAATAGAAGACGTCAAGGCGAATTGTAAATCATAATCAGAGCATATGGAGCGCGCAGACATTGTTGGCGGATATAGCCGCGAGGAAGAGCGCGACGTGCGATCGTCGCCAAGGTCGTCTCAACTGAGCTGGACCTACTCGAGGTCCGGGAAGCGCATCACTTCCACGGCAGCGAGTGACTCGAGAACGGCTGGACCACACCCAGGCATTCGGACTGGCGTCGATCTCCCATCGGAGGATCGCAATGCACGGACCTCCGCCAGCCAGTTTACACTTGCACGTTGTAAGAGTCCTGTGTCGTGAGTAGTAATGCACGAATGCTATTGTCAAAATCTATTGTTAAATTGTGCGAGCTTCAACTAGAATCGCCTGGTCACATGCAGCCACGCTTTGGCCACGCTTTTCCGGAGGGTGGTCAGCTACGATGGCCATCGCCGCCGGATTGCATGCCCAATCGACTGCTTTTCCAGCTTTTTACCAGTGGGCACGATCTATTATATCATCACTCGCTGTGCGGACAAGAAAAACTTGTCCTTCTCTACCCCTGCAAGCCAATTTCTGCAAGCACAGAACACGTCACTCGCAAAAAACTTGGCAAAGAGAGCTTCCTTCCAGCTTTGCCAACCCGTTTGGTGCTGCTGGCAATCCTCATACATCAGCGACCACGTAGAGGGATTCAATGCGGCTGATCGATCATGTCGAATCGGCACTACCCTCATACTGCAAGTCGCAGCAAAAATGCGCAGGCTCGCTGTTTGTAGTACCGGCACGTGATTGTGCAAACTTGAAAGCTGCATACGACAGTGGCTCGGCCGATGCTACCTGTCGGTACCGTATCGCTCAAGTCCTAAACGA